>VWZW01006876.1:9396-31633 GCA_013397115.1 Edolisoma coerulescens
CCGGAGCGGGGCCCGCCGTGCCCCCCGAGCCCCCCGTGCCCACCGGGGTCCGGAGCGGGGCCCGCAGCCGCTGGATTGGGTGACTCGGTGCCTTACAAGTTGTATTCCCACGAGGAGAATTAAGGCTGCTCTTCAAGTTGACTAATTGTTACCTGGCCAAGGATAACTGCCTGGATGGAGGAAAGGCTTGACTTAATTCTCTTTTCCGCTCTGAGTTGCTCCAGGTTTTTGTTTTTAGGTTTTTTTTTCGGAAAAAGTTGGATCGACTTGGTGGGTGAGGCGTGGGTAGGTAGTTATTGGCCTGGGAAGTTCAGAACGCTCTAAAGGCTGCACGGTTGTTTTTTTTTTTCCATAACAAATGCTTTACCTCCCTGTTCTAAATATAAACAGTTCGGGTAACCGGACTGCTGTGTTTAATTCTGTTTTTTAAAAGCAAATGAGATAAGGAGATAAGGATTGCATTTTCCTTATCCTGGAAGAAAGTACTTTTTCATTACGCCTGGTACAATGGAATGCCTTTGAAGTACTAATTGGGACAGCGTGTGGTGTAACTTTTTTAACGATGTTTAATGGTGTTTTAAGATAGTGACAGGAGACCTGCTCGGCCACTTTGTTTCCTGAGGAAGAAACCAGCTCTGCTTTGTTTTGCAATTGGTTTTAAGCTCGTCTGAGTCCATGTGGCTTTGCCCTGCATGGGGCATTGTGTGGCTGGATGGCTCCTTACAGCCATATGGGGCTGCTTTAATTGTCGGGGAGTGGAAATGGCGCTTGACAAGGCCACTTAATTTCTTTCTTTGTTGTTTTAAATTTAACAATAATGTTGGGCATGAAGTAGAAGAAAGTGGAGAGTAGAAGCCTACTGAGGTGTAGTTTCAGATGCTTCACAGATAGGTTTCTTCTGGGAACTCAGTTTAAAGTCAGCTGGATTTCAGGCCCTACAGACAGCACTGTTCCAATGCAAAGCCGTTAATCTGCAGGCAATTAGTTCCAGACGTGCAACCGACTCCGCATTTTTCTCAGTTTTTGTTCTTACAGGCAGTCGCGTTTTCGAATCCTCGTGCCCAGTGACTATCACAAGACAGACGTCTGAGATGCCTAACAGCAAGTTGAGAATGGTGTAGGAGCAACGTTTTAAAGCTTTTATTTGTTTTTCCAACCCTGTAATTTAGTAGTGTTTAAACTATTTTATAAAGATCTCTGGGACCAGTGAAAGGTGGTTTTGAGTCCCGAGCACTTGAGTGCTCATTGTGCTCTGGCAGGCTGGGTGCTTGGCAGGCACTTCTCAAAATGTTATTTGATCTGGCAGCACGATAGAATTGACTTGGATTACACAATTTTTTTTCACCCCCCGGTTGCTGTTTGAAAGTGATGCATCAGCGAGTGTTGCTCGAGAGCGTATTTTAAGACCTAAATTGCGTGTATTGGCCTTAAACAGGATTCCAGAGAGAGGCAGTTCAGAATTTGTCTTGTTTTGTGGTTAGGATTTATGAATTGAGGCAAGGGCTGACGTAATCTATCCGACCACTTCCTTTGTGTGTGTTTTAGAGTTGATAGTGCTTTGTTTTGCTTAAAATAGCCAGGACTGTTTCTTGAATACTTTTCTATCTCCTTTCTGCTGTGCCCTTCAGTGTAGAGCAGACAACTTGTTCCAGTTGTGTGTGATTATGTCCCTTTGAGGAAATGGTTCCTTCCTTTTGTCACTAAGGTTCAGTGAATTGCTTGTATGCTAAGTAGATGAGACTTTAATTTTAATTAACATAATGATGTGTACAGCTGTTCTGTCAGAACGCATCGCCTGTCTTTGCAATTTTACTACAGGTTGTAGAGAATCCCTTGATGTGCCTCTCAAAGCCTCTTTTGCTTATTTTTGTTTGTGTAAAGGTGACAAAGATGGGGCTTTTGTCTCCTGATGTGAGTGGTTAACAGCTCCCTTCCAGAGAGCCTGCGTTTGATTTTTGTGTGTGGGGAAGGAAATAAGCTGTTTATCACTGAACTAATCCTAAACCTCCTTGTCTTCGGATGGAGGGGTTTATGCTACCTATTGTTTTGCTTCAGAATAGCCAGAAGTAACCTGTTCATTTCTAATTTTTTAATTCTTTAAGGGCTATATAGCTTTATAGAGCCGGCTCTGAGTGTTAGCTCAGTGTGCATGTGTTAATTGTTCCTTGTTCTGGGACTTCTTCAGGAGATACTGGGAGGTCGTGCTGGTACGGTGTATGTTGGATTAGAAGGAGCACGCTGTTTAGTTTGTACAACAGTGCAGAGCAGCGTTTTTGTAACTTGTTGATATCTGTGGCTGGCAAGATATTTCACCTGAGATCCAGCAGACAAAGCAGCTGTGAAGGCAGGGTGCAGAAACAGGTCCAGGGTGAAATGTGTGGTGAAATGCTGTTTGGGCCCGGTGATTTTCAGATGAAGGCAGCGTCTCTGGGGCAGCGGGCCGGGCTCTGGCAGCCGGGCGGGTCGGAAGGTGCTGGCTGGAGCTCTTGGCTCTGTCCCTCTGCTCGGTGGCCACTGCCACCCCAGAGTGTCCAAACCTCGAGTGGAGCTGGGGTTTGAGCTGCTGCTGGTCCTGGCCAGGCACGTTTGGTTAAACAAATGCCGGTTCTGCTGTACAGGGATGCACCGGGCAGGAGACAAAAGCAGTTCGGGGGCTGAGCCGAGAGTTGGCTCTCAGGGGTGCGACGTGGTTGGGACCTGGCTCCACAGTCAGAGGGCTGGACAGGACCAGCAGCATTTTCTAGGCATTGGGAGCAGAAATTCCATGCAGCCTGTGGTGCTGGAGGCAGTGCTCAGCACTTTGAGCTCTCTGAAGGCCACAGAGTAGCTCTGGCTGCTTTCCTGGGGGTGGCTCACGCGTGGGACCGGGTCAACAAGCTGCAGATCCGTTGTACCAGTTTTTGTGAGCTTTGTAATGTTTTGGCCAAGATAGCTATTCCTGCTTTAAAATAACTTCTGTTTTCGTTTGAACCCTGTGTATTTAAAGTGCCAGACTCAGTAAGTGACACATGAGAGCACCGAGTAGTTCTATTTTGTGTTTTAAAGGTGAATAAAATGAGAAATGGTTTCTAAGCCCCTGTAGTCCTGGAAGGCGCCCTGATGCTCTGATGGGAGTCTCCAATAGTGACAGGCAGTTGTGTGAATGGGGAAGGGCTTCACCTTCGTGTGCAGGGCTTTGCTGTGGAAATAGGATGGCCAAGGGGCAGCAGAGGT
Organism: Edolisoma coerulescens; assembly: GCA_013397115.1. Taxonomy (NCBI): domain Eukaryota; kingdom Metazoa; phylum Chordata; class Aves; order Passeriformes; family Campephagidae; genus Edolisoma; species Edolisoma coerulescens. The sequence goes on from VWZW01006876.1 coordinate 12,610, forward strand.
GACCTGGTGTGCGAGGGGAGGCTCCTCCAGTTTCTGATCCTGTTGTGCCCCTGAGCTGTGTGTGGTGTGGATGTAAACACTCAGTGCAGAGGGAAGGCCTTTACCTGGAGAAATCACACGTGCAAATCTTCATTAATATGTACAAAACCGTGTCAGGAGGGGCATTGGGGGCAGGAGGGCTGTGTCAGGACAGCTGGAATCGCAGCTGGCACGGTTCAAACTCGTGTCAGCTGGACCTTGCTTAGCCTTGCTCCTTGTTTGGCTGATTCTCCAGTATTTCAGAACACAGGACAAATTTCTCTCTTACTAAAGACTGGAAAAGCCTGTAATGACGTAACAGTCCCAGTTAAATAATAAAGAGGACCCATAAAAAACACACTATCAGATAACTTCATGAAAAACACTGTCAGGCATCTTGAAATGAATCAGAGGGAAATCTGGTTTTTATACTTCAGCTTTCTTAGCAGAAGGGAAACTCTTTCCAGAAGAGTGGACAAAAATAGTATTTTATTCCAAAGTTTGCCTGGGGTAGTGGTTTGAGTTCTGACCTTTGGATACAAAGTGAGAACAAATAGTGTTGAAAAATGTAAATGATTAAAACAAGCTGGCCTTCCTTAGGAAACATTTGTGTCAAGTTTAGCCAAGAAAAGGTCTTGGTAATTGGATAAATGTTTTACGACTGGAATAGACAGTATTTGATTGAGATGTGTAGATTTTCTCACAATGTTTTCTTGTGTAATTGGTGCATTTAGAACTCGGGCTTTTTCTAATGTTAGCAGAAGTACAGAAGTGGAGGCTGTAAATTCAGCATTAATGGTGTAGCTCTGCTCTTGTCTTGGGAAGGAATGGCAAATTTTGAAAGGAAACTTGGTTTAATTAGTCTATGAAAATGGATATCACTTCCATTTTCATAAGATGACAATACAGTGTGAAATAACAAATCTGGAATGTGTTAGTATTGGGGCCTAAAAGTTTGATACTTGCAGGTTTTTCATTCCTTATTTTTCCGTTTTTTTGAATGAACTGACTGTAAAAAGCTGTGACAGGTAAACCTTTCACTGAAGGTAACCAGTTTTGGTATAGGTGATTGCTGCTTCTGTAACACCAGTTTTGTACATGAAATATATTTTGTCGTTAGTGCTGATTTGAATTTTCTTGAGACTAGCAAGAAAAAATGCCTTGGTTTTGGCAGCGTTTCCTTTGTGAATTTGCTTATTTGTGGAGACCAAAATTACTTGTTTTTTGAAATAAAACTGAAATTTTGTTAATAAGGAGTCAGCGTTCCAGCAGCCTCTGCAGTCTGATAACCTTTTATTCTGTTTAGATGCTTAAAGTTTAAACCACTTTGTAGTTTGAATGTTCTGGTTGGGGTTTGTGTGCTGATCTTGTTTGGGAGGATCAGGGCCTGATCTTGGGCGTTGCTGGGATCTGGAGAAGGTGCAGAGTTTTGCCATTGCATTTGCTATTTTAACCCATAGATCTGGCACAGTTTGGTCTCCATGCATTTTCATCTAGTTAGTGAAATAAAGGCAGTAAAACATTCTGATCAGTCCACAAACCCAACATTTACCTGCACCAGGACCGAGGTGTTCTGTCCTGGCTCTGGGAAGTTCACTGCATTTCTGTTCCTGCCCGCAGTAGGTTTTTTAACCCAAGCACAAACTGAACCTGGGAACTCAGTTATTTGTGGTTTTTGCTGTTGAGAGGTTTCCTGGATTTGCTCAGTGCTGATGAGCACAAGCAGCCCCAGTGAGCAGTGAAATCACGAGACAGTGTGGAAATGACTGAGCCATAATATGAGTCAATACAATTCAAGCACTTAAGGTTGGGGACTTTTTTTTCCGCGTTTGACATAGTAACAGATCCCTACAGAATTTATTCTTCCAAGCAGTCAAAACACACTGTATTTGCTCCATTTCCTATTGAAATCTAACAAAGAAGCCAAAAATCAGATTTCCATTTCCTGGTAATAAAGCTATTCCTTCGAGATTAGAGCTGGGAATGGATTTTTTATATATATATGTGGCAGTTCCTGCTTAATAATTGAATGTTCTTTGGTGTCTTGTGTACTGATGTGTATGTGAGGCAGAACTCATCTTCCCCGTGTGTTTAATATCAGACTGCTGTAATTGGCTTAAAGTTGGAGCCCTTGCCTGGGCTTGTAGTTAAAACTGGTATTAAAGAGTTAAGAGCAGCCCAAGGTTATCAGATTGTTGGGAAAGCAATTGCCCTTTCCCAGTGCAATAAAGTAATTATGACTGGTGTACGAAAATGGGGTGCAGTCTGTTTGAACATTCTGGCTGCCTTTCTTTACCAGAAATTGCATTGTCCCCTTTTGTGTTGAGCTCATCGTTTGCATATTCAGAGCATGTTCGATATTTGCCACTTGCAGCTGGAAATGCTAAGCAGCATTTAAAACCCAAATTGTGCCATCTGTTTGTGTGGGGTTTCGGTGAGGTTTTTCGGATCTTGTCAGTATTTCACCTTGGGTCTGCTCTCTTCTCACTGGAACGAATCGCTGAGGGAATGAAGGTGTGTTTTGGGTTAAACTGAAGGAATTCTTTCATGCAGGGATGGAGGAGCTGCAGCTGAGCAGGGCTCTTGCACCTTCATCTCTGGTGGGGTGTCTCTGTGATGCTCTGTTTTTAACTCGAGTAGCCCGTGATCAAATGCTCCCGTGAAGTTTTTAAGATTAAAAAAAATCGAGTTTTAGTCTTTGCGCAAGAATGAGAGCTGTGGTTTGAATTATTGTAGTTTGTGACTACAATAATGTGGAAAAATAAGTATAGCTGTGATTTTAAATCAAACTAGGCCTGATTTCCCTTGGGGTGGTACCTGCACTGGGATTTAGCAGCCTGGCCTGGCCACAGACACCGCAGGGTTATGGTGAGGGTGGGCACCTCGTGTGTCGTGTCAGGTTTGTTTGCCAGTACCTGTAGTTTGCCCTAGGAAGATGTACAACCTCCATGGAATTGGTGAAAGCAGTTCTTGTGGATTTTTAAAGGTAGGAGTCAGCAATATAAATGGGAATGCAGCTAAACATGTACACGCTGAACTTCAGAGTTCGGCTTTTTTTAACAAACGCTGCTGTATAAAGTTCTGTTTTGGCACCAAACTTGATTGAATCCATGCTTTTGGCTGGGTTCTTTTCTTCTGAGGACTTTCTGTGGCATCTGAGATGCTAAAGGTAAATATAACTCTTGTTCTGTTCACTCGTGGGGGAGTTCACAGTGGTTTAGGATTTCAGGAGCATGACAGAGTTCCTGACAGGGAAATCTCTGCTCAGTGCACACCTCAGCTCAGTGTGAGTATGGAGAGTTGTTGGGGATGAATTATAAGCACTGTGTGTCAGGTTAATACAATTCTGAGGGCTTCTTCTGCTCTGTGGAACCCACTCTGGGATGTGCAGCGTGGAGTTGCTGAGGCTCTCACGGGAGAGCCCTTCCATGGAAGCTTAAAGTGTTGTAACTGTTCTTCTTGGGCAGATAAACAAGTGCTTTAGCCCTAGAGATGGTGAATAATAAAAACTTCCTCATGGTTATCTTTAGGAGAGGGTTGAAACTTTTCTTGCCTCTTCCAGCCTAATCGGTGCTCATGACAACTTCAGTTTATTTTTGTTTTGAAGCATAATGTGTGAGGAAGACAGTGGTTATGTTAGGGTTTTTTTTTTGTCTAGATTTATGTAGGGATTTTTTTCTTAGAACTCTTGCTGTGGTTTTTGCTTTGTTTGGGGTTTTTGCTTTGCTTTGATGTGTCATTTTCTGGAGGTTTTGGTTTGGTGGGGGTTTTTTTGTCCCCTCTCCAAAAAGGCTGTTCGTTTGTGGGAGGTTTTTTTTTTTGAACTCCGAGCAGCATGTGTGGAGTTATCCCTGTCTGGGAAGCAGTGGACAAAGAAATAACACACACAGCACTAGTGGGACATAATGAAAAGTTTCTCACGTGGCTATTGGGCTGAGAGCTTGAGAAATACCCTTCTGAGAGTTTCTTTTTTCTTGGTCTTATCAATACCATTAGATACTAAAGTGCTCTACATAACTTTTTATTTCGTATTTTGAATAAAAAAATAGTACATAACTTTGAAAACAGTTCTGAAATGTCACTTCTAGCAAAGTTCATTCTGATTCAAAGGCCAGATCAGCATATGTGAGAAGCAGTCAGCAAGTAATAAATCTCAGCATAGCTGTGTGTGTTATCTCAGGGGAGAGGCTGGAGGACTGGGGGAGAAAACAGCCTAATCCCTCAAGTGCTGGGTAGATTTAATTAGGTCCCAGTTGCTTGGGCAACTGGCACCTAGTGAGTTTTCTTGTGTAGTATTTTGAAAGTAGCTCTTAAGTCAGCTCCTGATTAGGTTAGTGTTTCAGGAGAACACTGGGTGACAGGACATCCTTCTCACTCCTGCTTGTTCAGCTGCTCAACGCTCACGTGCAGTAAATGATGGGAACTTCACAGTCAAAGAGTCTTCAAAGCTGAGCTTTCACAAGGAAAACTTGAGTGCATCAGATCCCTAATAAATCATGTAATTTGTTTTGCTGTCTTTGGTTGCTGAGGGATCACAGGTTTTCATTTGAAAGGACAAGGAGATAAGGTAACCCCAGTTTGTTGTTGTGGGAATAAAGAAGGTCTTAAAAGACTTTCCTTGGTCTGAACAGTTTATGGTGCTCTGCTTAGTCTGGTGTCTCGTCCCCTATAGACTGCAAGTTGCTTTATTAAACTTTTAATGTTGTTTCAGAGCTGTTACTGGTGTCTAACCTTAAAGCTTCACCTTGAAAATAGAGTCAGGAGTTCCATATTGCTTCATTTCAGGAAAATAACTCCCATTTGGAAAGTGCTTTCTGTATGTTACATGGCTCCTGTGATCTTCATTTGCATGTCAGGGAGTAATTAGCATGTCATTATGAAAGCTGGGGAAGGTTTTCCTTTGTCTTTTCAATTTTATTTAGTGTGTCTGAGGCCACAAACTCAAACTGCTGCCACAGTACCTCTGCCATGTCCTGGTTTCTGCTGGTGGCAAGTGATGAGCTGTGGTGGTACCACAGTGTGACCGAGGCCACCACGTTCCGTGTGTAGCTTCGTGGTTATTTGCATTGGTTATTCTGTGCTTAATGACTTAAGGTCTTACTCTGCAGCCTTGTTCTCAGCAGCTTACAGGATCAGACCTCAAAACAGGGATCCAGCTCCTGCTGCCACAGCAGATCCTGCCTGAGTCACACACGAGTTCAGAGCCTCTGCTGAGAGCCCTGCGAGTAGAAATGATATTAATGTCTGAAGCGTGACCAAAGCCAGAAGTTATTTCATGCAGTATTAAAGTATTTCCTCTTGGTGTAGATTAGGAGCAGATTAATCACTTGGAGCATTTCTTAATATTTTTTTTTCCTCTTCTCATGCAAGATGCAGGCAGTGGTGAAGTCTCTTTCAGTTGGGCTCATTAGCAGTGGGCAGCTGGGCAGTGATGGGGTCATTCCTGTAGCAGAGAGGTTGCTGTTTGAACATAATATTACAGGGTTGGAACACCCAATGTGTGAGAGCTGAGAGCTGGTCCTTTTTAAAAAAAATAATGCTTAAAATCTACTCAGGAGCTCAATTGGTTGTTGCCCAGGAGCAGTCGCATGGCTGCAAAGAAGATGAATTTTTCAGTTGACTTTGAAACGATGTTCCTTTTTTTTTTTAAAGGAACTTCTCTTGACTTCCAGAAAAGTGAACCAGACTTAAGGGAAAAAAACCCATGGAAGTTTGTGCAGTGAGAAGTGAGCGGATGGCCTGGAGCCACTGAGAAATGTGGTGTTTGTGGAGTTGGGGAGCGGGGCAGCGTGGGGGTTCTTCGGGAAGTTCACCTCGGGCAGTGGGATGTGTGAGAGACACCGAGATGCACTTCTGGGGTGAAAATATGTTGGGAGTCAAAGGCTGACATTGACAGCTTTGGTTTCTCTCACTTAAGGTCATGCAAGAGCTCATATGATCCCTTGAAACACAGACCCTCTTTGCAAATACCTTTTAACACGTGTTTGGAGCCCTTCAGCAGGAGCCCCGAGGGATAACGAGCTGCCGTGCAGGGCTGCTGCAGACAGGCTGATTTTGAAGCAGGACATCTCACAACTTTGTGCTTGTTCTTTCTTGCACAGGGTTGTGTCTGTTTGCTTTTCAAATCATTTTCCTGCTGCCTCGTGGCAGAACCTGCTCGTGCAGCCGGAGATTAAAGATCAAAGGTCACGCTTGCACTAGCGAGGTTTTACTACTTTAAATACTGAGTATTTATTAGTGTTTTCTGCGAGTGCAATAAAGGAAGTGAGGTGTAATTGAATCCATCTCGGTTGTTAAGCATTCTGAGCTGATGAGGAATACGCTGCAGCCAGGCTCTAATGTGAGACGGGGCTCAGGCCTGCATTTCACACATGAATAAGCACACTTAATCTCCTGATTACAGCAGCGCTGCTGTGCCGGGCAGGAGGTTGGAGGGAAGGAAACTCTGACGTCTGCTCTGTCATTAACCGAAATAAGCTGCTCCTCAGAGAAAATGAGACCAATGTCTGAAATTAAAGGCAGTTTCTCCAGACAGAAATATCATCTGTCTTCATGCTTATGCATCAAGTGTTTTAAAACAGTGGACGAGAAAAAAATGTCCTCTTAAATATCTCCTGCTCATCCTGATAACCTTGTACCATCCTCCACCCTTTGACTGAAAGAGCAGGATTTCTTTGTTTCCACTGTTAGGGAATTTTATGGAGCACTTAAGTGACACAGCTTCAGTTAGTCTTACAGATAGTCTCTAAATCTCAGGATGCTGCTTTCTTTAGAGAGAAATTGCTTTAATTATAGGCACGTTTCCCTGGGAATGTCTGGTCAGGCAGCTCATGGTGGGAGCCCACCCTGCAGTTACTCTTCCTTTTTGAGAAGCTCAGATGCACAACTGTGTCTGGAGTTAAATAAAACAGCTCATGTGGCTGAAGACCAGAGGTTTTGCCTTTCCTGCTCAAAGGGGTTTTCCAAAAATAACCTGATCTACTTCTCTTTTGGGTGATTTAAATAACTATAGTTTGAAGCTTTCTGGAGGATGAAAGGATTGCGAGGGGACAGCTGAGTGTTCAGCCATTTAAAAATGAAACATCCAGTGGAGAAAAGCACAGCTAAATACATGCAGGGAGGGACAGTTTGGTAGATATTTGTAGACACACTGCAGAGATGGAGGCACCAAAATAAAATTTAGAATGGAAACTGGAATTAGTTGAGAGTTGGAGATTGGTTACACTTGCAGTTGCCTGCAAAGCAGCAGTGGGCTCGTTCTGTAAACACACACTAATGAATGTCTTCAGTATTGTGCAGAATTCATTTTTGTCTTAAAATAAGTGACCTAGAGACAGGCACACGGATGTGATGTACTGCTAACTTTGATAGTCAGGCATCCCATAAAACCAGGGCTGTTGTAAGAGGGACACGTGGATCTGTTCCATGCGAGGATTCTTTCCTGTTGCCATTAGCTTGGCTGTTACTGTGTGCCAGGAATTTCTCTTTATGCTTTGATTTCTTTGTTGGTATTTCCCAGATCTGAATTTACAGCACTTTGGAATGTTTCTATTTCACCTATTTCAGTAACAATAGTACAGACTTCTCTTTTTTTGCCACAGACTTGCCTGTCAAGAAATCCGTATGCGTGCTTTCAGGGTTTACCCTTTTTGCTTCTCAAAGTCTGTCTATCTGTTCAAAATAAACTGCTGTGTATAACAAGTTTTTGTTCAACCTTTTTTTTTTTTTTTCTGTTTTGAATGTTGTTAAGCAACCTCATAATGCAGATGTTTTCGTGGCTCCAAATGACTTCAGGTTCCCCAGATAATTGTTCTTCTTTTAACAGCAGCTTCTGCAGGTCCCGTGGGCCTGTTCTCCCCTAACAGGGGAGTTATCCTATGTTATAGGAGGGAGTTATCCTACATTCTATGGTCATTTTGTAAAGTTCTGTTTTTTAGTGGTGTGATGGGATGACTGCTTTGCATTACTCAGCCCTGTATGGTGGTAATCATTTACATTAAGCCTGAATGACTTCAGAGAAGGGTAGATACATGGCTTCATATTTATTGGCTGTTTGCTCCCATGTGTTATGACTACAGAGGCCATTAAAGCAGCTTTGGAAATGACAGGAGGAGCTCTGAGCATCCACTTAATGGCCCGGATCGGTGTGGTGGGCTGGGATCTCAGGGGTTGCTCCACTCCCGGGTCTGCAGCTTGGTTGCTCTCTGCTTTTGAGGTCACCACCAAACCACCCAGCCCTGAAGCTCCTTGGGGAGCTGAAAAGGGATTTGGGAGCGGCTGCCCTGGGTGTTCTGTGTATCACAGCGAGGTAAACCAGGGCTGAACAGTTCAGGTGGTGACCAGAGCAGCAGCCCTGTGTCACAGTGAGTGTGCAGGCAGCCCCCGCTGTTTCCTGCCTTCCTCACCAAGCAGTAATAGAATAGAAAGTGTAGCTAATTTATCTGCTAATTTTGGTGGTGCAGAAAGTTTCTAAGACTGTATTGATTTTATGTTGCTGCCTCTTGAACTAGTGTGGGGAGAAAATGTGGCTTATTTGGAATGACATTACTTTTGTGGGAGCCTGTGCGTAAAACTGTCTAAAAGCAGGTGTTCTCACATCACTGTTGTCAATGTGGTGCATAAATTGCCCATCTATTTCTGGAGGAGGTAGGAGCTGATATGTTCACTCCAAATCTCATCCCCAGTCCTTCAGTCTGCTCTGTGGTCAAAGCTGACTCTTGTAGAATTTTGCTCTTAGTCCTTGCTGAACTTCTGACCTCTCACAAATAGAAAGTAGTTCTGCTTGTCCTCCCTGTGCCCATCAGAATAACACGAAGGGAAATGTTACTTTGCTGCCTTGGGTGCTTACCGCGCCAATCCTTAAAAATCCTCACAATTGCCTGATATTTGCCTGGCAATTTCCTCTTGAAAACGTGACTCCGAATAACCTGTCACTTTCCTCTTGATAAACGCAGGGATGTTTTTGCCTTGTGAAATCTTGCTTTGCCGTTCCTTTGAGTTGTGTGGCATGGAGATTGTGTTGAAGAGAGGGGCTCGGAAGGTGTCTGAGCTGCCAGCCCGCGTGGCCCGTGGGTCACGCAGCCCCTCGAGCCGGGTTTGGCAGCGATGCCAGGCTGAGCCGGGTGGGTGGAACGTGCAGGGGCCCTGCCCGGCTGGCAGCTGCCCCAGAAATGTGAGATCTCCTGTTTGCTCTGCTCAGGTCAAGTTGGGTAAATAGCAGGGGGGAAGAGAAGGTCACTGTCTGTCATGGGAAACACCTTGAATTGTCTGCCTGGACTCCCGGCTCCGAGGGGCTGATGGAGCCAGGGCCTGTCTGGGGCTTCCTCTTCCCCCTGCCCTGGACCCACTGGGGGTGATTGGCACAAAGCAGTTCAGAGGGAACAAACACACTTTAATTTCATGTGCTTAGAGGGCTTACAAGGGCTGTGGGCTGTAAAAATGTAACTCACAGTGACTATTGCTGGCCACAGTGTTCCAGGGCTGTGTTTGTGTTGTAAACCTGAAACGCCAGGGAAGGAGATAAGGAAGACAACTGATAAGAGGCACATAAATCACTGGAGAGACTCCTAAGAGCTTTTTAAGACTTTCAGCAAATCTTCTTCCAGGAGGGTCCCAGACTTGTCCCCTGAGCATTCGAGAATAGGCAGTGGGACCCCTTCACCACCCGCTGGGCACCAGCAGGATTGGCACAGAACAGAGGAGGAAAATTAGCATTTTTGCTGACTGGGGCATTAATGTTGTGGGGAAAAAGTTCTCTGTGTGTCTGTGTACTACTGGCAGGGAGAGATCTGTGTTTTGGCTCTGTGTGTGGTGGTTGGTTGGAAAATTCTGTAGGTAAACCCAGCAGGATCTGGATTTTCAAAGCTGGGGCGAGTGTCTTAAGTAAAATCTCACCCAACAGTGAAACACTGTCCAAGAGTAATGGGGTAAAACACTTACTGTATCCTTTTTTCCTCCTTCTTTTCTTATTTCTCCCCTCCTCTGCTGGTCTCTCGCTGAATTTGCCCTCAGTCTGCAGCTGCTGGGTGTGAGTTGTCACAAGCACAGTGCCTGGCAGTTTGAGATGATGAATGGAGCCTGGGAGTGGGGAATATTCCGAGGGATGTCCTGCAGGAGCTCTTAAAATACTTGGTCCCTCCGAATATCTGCAGCTCATATTTTCCGTGGCAAGCAGGCGATAGGGAAAGAATGTGGGAGAAAGTTGATAACAGATGTTCCCAGTCTTCTCTGAAAGCTGAAGGTTAAAGGTGTGTGGCTCCCCTGGAGTTAATGAGCTTTATCATGGACCTGGGATCTCGGGGAGTGGGAGCTGTGTGGAACCTCCCCTGCTCCCAGCAGGCGTGTCAGGGTTTGAGCCACAGCTCTTGGGTTCCTGGAGTTCAGCTTTTCATTCTCTCTGTGGCAGCTGAGATTTCCTTTCCTTCATGTTTGACTTAGCAGTGTTATTTTCCACAACTGATCTTGAAGCTTTTCTTAAAGCAGTTCTTAAAACCTTATAAATATACGGGGAAACCTTTATGGGCTGTTTTCTCTTTTCCTTTTTTTTTTTTTTTTCTTTTTTTTTTTTAGTTTTAATCTCTTGCACTTAAACTGAGTTAAAATTCTTCCTTGACATCAAAATTAGAAAAGCTCCGTGTCAGGAACTCTAGCAGTGGCAGCACATAGTTCCTTTAATCTGGCATTTGCTGAAAACAGTGCCTTTTTATCTGGCAATATGAGACTAAAAGCTTACAGAAGAATGGTCCTGTTGTGTTTATTAAGACTGGTAACACATGACCAAACAAATCTTGTTAAAAGATTTATCTGTCTAGCTTAAATAAGAGAAAGGAGCTCTTCTCCATATTTTTAGTTGCCCTGCATTCTTAGATGCCTTCCTGTTACAGTCTCGCAGCATTTCTGGTGGACTTGCTTTCACATTATCTTTAAAACCTGACTCTTTAATTCTGGTTAAGAGGTTTAAGTACTTAATGTGCAGAGAGGTGCTGTATGTGCCTTTTGCTCTGACAGGGGTTTCCAGGTGTACAGCTGAAATAACTGCGTGGAACAGGTAACTTGTGGGAGTAGCAATATCCTCCTCTCCAGGCTGGGACTGGAGTGTGAGAGGGGTTTTATGGCTGTAAAAAAGGCTGAAACTTTAATTTGAACTAGATTTAAAATGGGGGGGGGGGGGGAGCNGTCAATATGGGGTAATGATCAGTTGAAAATAATAGTTATGAACTTCTGCACTTCACATTTTTAGATGAAGTTAAAGGTTAAATCATGCCTGCTGGATTTCTCCAAAATCCTGGTAGGAGATCCTTGGTTCCTCTGTTTCTTCATCACTGGAGACCTGAGCATTTTAACAGGAATATCAGCAGTTGGATATGATGGGAAGTTGTCAGTATCTGCATTTTCTGCTATAAAGCAGAGAATAGGAGACTTCAGTGAGTAACTCCACAAACACATTTTTGGCTCATGTTTGATCTCTAAACAATATAAGATAAAAAAGACTTTGCAAGTCTGATAGCAAAGTGGGTGGAGATAAAGCAAGTTATCCCAGAGTGGACATAATAAGCTTACTTGGAGAAATGGCCATATCCTGAGGCTCAAGTTAAAAAATAACAGCAAAAAGGTCTTAGAGTGTGATTGCAATGAAGTTATCATTTTTCCTCGGGTTTTTCAACTTGCATTGAGCAAATAATGGACGGGGGCTATTCTCCCACTCCTTTGTATGCCACACTCAGCTATTGTAAAGTGATTGTTCCCCTTTTAGCTTAAATGACTTCTTCCCCGAGATGAATTCCCAGTGGAAGGAGCAGTAAACCAGTGTCAGAGGCAGCTAATGCCCTCCAGCCCGTGGGGCTGTAAGCTGAATGTCTTTGCTGTAGCAGAGTGACAGAAGCAGCTGCTTTGGTGGGGTTTGGTACAGAGAGAATGAGCAACTGCCAGTGAAAAATTACTGGAAACCCAAGGCACAGAGCTTGCCAAAACCCACTCCAGATTTTCCGTGCATTTGCCTCTGCTGCCCTAATCCCAAGTCAAACATCTGTGTGATTGCTGCACAGCGATGGCTTGGCCCAGTGTGCTTCAGGGGCAGCAAAAAAGGCTCACAGTGCTTCTGTAGTTCCTGTGATGGTGGTTTTTTGGGTTCCGTGTTCATTCATAATTGCACAGAGAGTGGCACAAGTGCTGAGCCCACTCAGCAGCTGTAGCTGGTGAGTGGTGTTGAGTCAGCAGAGGAGTTCTCACATTTTGGTAAAGAGTGATCAGGCAGCACGTTGAGTTTGTAGCATCTTCCCGTTCCAGGGTGGTTGGTGGGTGAAGAAAGAATGTGTGAGATGTGTTTTTTTCCTGTTTCAGCTACTCTGAAGGTTATGGAGCTGCTTTAGTCTTAGACAGAAGTAGTCAGTGCTTCATGGTGATGTTGGTTTAATCCTGCAAAATCTTTGAAATTGAGTATTTGGAGCAAAATAGTCTTGAAATGTGATATATTTATGTAAGAAAGCAATGGCTATGAAAATTACTTTTTATGGGATCCCCTGAAATGGGAGCTGGGACGAAAGCGGCCATTTGAGTGGAAATTTCACAGATGAACAGGCTGAGCAAAGTGTGGTGCACACTGATCCTTGCACAGCCCTCCAGTAAACGAAATAATCTGAACACGGTGTTTGTTTATTCAATGTTATTCCTCTATGCAGAACCGTGTTGTGCAAAGAAAAGAAACCCAGGGAAAAAAAATCCCCATAATAATTGGACTCGTAATAAAAACACTGAGGTACTTTGAATCTAATCTGAGGGAACAGCAAGGACTTAACCCTGCAGCCCCCTGGGCAGCTCTGGCAGGTGCTGCAGTGCTGATGGGCAGGACTGGGGTCCAGCAGTGTTTCCACCACAGAGTGACACCCTTGGTGTTTGGGGGCTTCTCCTGGCAGGATGGAGATGGCAAAGCAGGGCGAGGGAGGTGATTTGGGGTGGGACTCTTGTAGTGTGCTTTACCCACGGGGCACCTGGAGGTCACTGGGTTTGGTGTGGTGTCGGCCTCAGGACAGACTCCACTGGTGTAAAATGGTTCACTTGGAATTTACTTTCACATTAAAGTTGAGCAGGGAGCAGCCTGCACTGGAATCGTGGCTTTCTCAGAATTGTTTGCACAGCTCTGGTTCCCTGAGGCCTAGACAATACGAGGTGGAGCTCAAAATGTTTCAGATGTTGGTAAAATAAATATGGATGCATTATCTGTCAGTTACTAATCAACATTTTTATTTGTCGTTAAGACAGGAACTTTAAAATCCTTTTTCCTTTGTGTTTAGAGGTGTGGGGTGGTTGGCACCTTCTTAGCTGTTCATCCTGAGGCTTCAAGGAAAAGCCCTGTAGCTGGCCAGGTTTCAAACCTGCTCTTTCTGTCATTTACTGCCCATCCGCAATAATGAAATATTGTGGTGACTGATGGGGATTTTTTTAATTGGAAATGATTTAAAGAAAAAAAAAAAGGACATTTTTTACTTGCCAGTCAAAGGAAGGTGCTTGTGCTGCAGCTGGCTGTGCCAGAAGAGGGGTGGGATCCTTTCACCGATCTTTGTGTGAACAGCAACAGAAAAACCCCCAAGCTTTGCTGCTGGGGAATTCCCTCACCTCTGGAAATTTAAGACCTTTCTTATTGAGTCCCTGCAGGCCGTTGCCATCACCATTCCCTGCAACTTCCCTGCCAGCTGACAGGTTCATTGTGCTGTTCTCGTCCCCCTGTGAGTTCTCAGAGCGATGGCAGCTGCTCTGAGGGGCAAAGCAAACAGCATCATTTCCTACTTGGCTGATGGGTTCATTCAGGAAATGCCTGAGAGATCCCAGGCACAGCCTCAACTGCAGCAGCAGAAGCAATTTGTCTCTTTTGCTGCTTCCACTGCTGCGAGGAGCAGTCGGCAGGGACAGGAATATTGAGGTCTGAGATTGTGTAGGACTGAAGGAATTTCCAGTGCACGGGATCAGTGACTCCTCAGCTGACTTCTCAAAAATCAAACCAGCCTTTTTCCTCCTCTGATGTGGTTTCAAAAGCTTAATGCATGAACAGTCAATGTTCTCAGGTCCCTGCCTTTCAGGCTGTACATTCTACACCGTGGGCTAATTTTGAATTGCACCATGTAGTAGCTTCCTGGAAACTTAGGAACTGGATGTGGGCAAACTCAGCATTACTGGTGAATTAGGGGAAAAAAAAAATTACCTTTGTGAGTTGAATGCCTCATTTTTGAAATATCCTTCTTTCATGGAAGGTCCTATTTTTATATATGGAAAAGCAGATTTCGTTAGTGCTGTTGTAACTACTGTGGTTTGGTTTGGTTTCAATTAATTAATTCCTGTAATCTGTGGATTACAGGTTAGCTCTATTTTTGGAAAAGCAGGGTAGGGGCAGGACTTGCTAACAGATTGCCCTGGAAGTGGCAGATGGCATCCCTTACCCTGTACCAGCTTTGTAGGGCATCGGCTGTGAGTGGTGGTGAGATGGAAAAGAATACAGCCATTTGCTGAACTCGGTCATTTGCTTCCAGATAAAAGCTGGAGACTCTTCCTCCTTTGCACTTGTCCCTTCCTAAATGTTTTATGGGTTTTGTTTTTTACGCTTGCATGTTCTCTGTTAGCTCCAGGTATAAACTGATAGCTGTTCTCCGTGAGCACTCCCCACCCAAGAAGTCATTACGTGTCTGCAGTGAACAGAAGAGGTTTTTTAAGGAGTTGAGGGATCTTTTTTGAGGATGGAGGTAGCTTCAAACATTTACAGACACTGAAGTTACCATTTCTATGAAGTCTCCAAAAGGCTGCTTTGTGTTTTACTGTTTGTGCTTTCCACGCTGAATTGCTTTAGGATGTGGGGTTTTACTTGGTTTTAATTTTTATCTTCAGGAATTGAAAGAATTTTGAATACTAACATGGGCTTTTTTCCTCTTTCTCTCCCTTCATCTCTTCAAGAACCTTTTTAAAACGCTGGGGTTGTTGGAGTGGTTGAATTTTTCCTGGCTTTGAGTGAGAAATTCAGAAGACTGAAGCCCAGGCTCACTGTCTACCTTTCACGGAGGCCCAGCCGTGAGAGGACAGAAGAAGGCACGTGGCGAATCATGACAGCAGACAAGGAGAAAGACAAAGACAAAGAGAAGGACAGGGACAGGGACCGGGACCGGGACAAGGAGCGGGACAAGAGGGACAAGGCGAGGGAGAGCGAGAACTCGCGGCCCCGGCGCAGCTGCACCTTGGAGGGAGGCGCCAAGAACTACGCGGAGAGCGACCACAGCGAGGACGAGGACAACGACAACAACAGTGCCACCACGGAGGAGTCCACCAAGAAGAGCAAAAAGAAACCCCCCAAGAAGAAGTCCCGCTACGAGAGAACCGACAACGGCGAGATAACGTCCTTCATCACCGAGGATGATGTCGTGTACAGGCCTGGAGGTAAGGAAGCCTTGTTCTGTGTTTCCTCTGAAAGTCCTCGTGCCCCAGAGCTGCCAGGCAGGGGCTGCAGCCAGCACAGTGTGCTCCCTAGTCACTGGGGTTATCCCTGTCCTGGGGGGAGGCTGCAGCCTTTCCCTTGCAGGCAAATGTGGGTGTGCATGGAAAACTTCTGGCTGTATCCTGTGGTATCCGATTTGTGGGAATGCACTTAGCTCCCCTTTGGAAAAGAGCCACCCTTTTTGCTTTCTACTGCATTAATTATCTGTGTATCACATGGAATCTCTGTCCCTGGGAGTTTGGAAACTAAACTGGATAATGCATTAAATGCTTCACTCCCACTTAGGAACAAGACCTGCTCTGAGCTAGAGGGGGATGTGGAGAGAACTTCCAACCTTCCTGGCAAGCTTTTCTGGGAACCTGTGATTGCTTTGTAGGGCTCTGCTCCTGTGCTCTGTGAAATATAAACCAGATGACTGAGGATCTCATACCTGCTATTCCACTGATTACACCCCTCATTAGTGGCTGTGGCTGTTGGGCAGAACAGTGTTGGCATCAGGGATGTTTGGGGACAGCACCAGAGGCTTGCAGCGTGCTCTGCATGTCTTGGATGTGCCTCTTAGTTACTGCCAAGTTCACATGAAGTTTTTAGGGTCTCATGTAAGGTTTCATGTAACCTGTGGCTGCTGCCAGGGAATGTTTTCCTCTGACTGCACTTGAAATGAGATTACTCAGCTCCCATTTTTCAGTGCAAACTTCCCTGCCCATCTGCACAGCACTGTGAACGTGCTGCTTGCGGTTTGCTCCCCCAGAGCCGTGTTTGTGTTTGGCTGCACTGTTGGCAGCACTGCCTTCAGGGCCCTGGTAGTTTTATATTCCTGTAGTACAGAGCTGGAGTGACACTGCTGGGGCGAAACAGAGATGGGTTCAAACTGCAAACAGGGGAGCCAGTGAGGTCAGATCCTGTCTGATATTCCATGAGGTGCTGCACAGCTCAGCTACAAGAACCTCCCGAGGTCAGATGTAAATGTTTTAAGTGCTGCATCCAGTTTTAGTGGCTGTGAGTGCTCCAAAGTGCTTGTGGAGTGTGTGGGGGCACGACCAGCTGCACATCCAGGTGGGAGGTGCTGCATTCCGTCCTCCTCCTTCCATGGGAGAGCTGAGCAGTCTGTTTTTCACTTAGCCCTACCAAAATTAGTCAGAATAGCTTCTCTCCTGAAATGCTTCAGCTTCAGTTTCGACTCATTTCATCAATCATTGCAAAGGAGCTGTTTTTGCTGTGGTGTCAGGGCTTGTGGCTGAGTAATATTTGTTTTTGAGCAGCGGCAACTGGGAGCCTGCGGAAGCGTCAGCTTTGGTGGCAATCTTATTTTCAGTGTCAGAGGATGAAAAATAATTCAGAATCTGTTGAGAACAGCTGTTGTGTGGGCCCAGGAGTACAATGTGATACACTGGCTTTATTGCAAAAAGAGTTTGCTTAAAATGAAGATGGGAAATCAGTTTGTGGTCTCAATTTTATCCTGTGGTAGGATGGAGCAGTGGCTGATCTGGAAGAGATTGTCCAGTGAAAGAGCAAGGAAAGCCATAGTACTTGTGATAATTGGGATATTTTATAACTGTTCTGTAATTTAAAACCCTGCTTATTAAATTTTACGTTTTGTTAATAGTAATCAATAAGAGATGTACCCTGGCAACTCTTCTGTTCTGTTGGCTCTATGTGCTGTTGTAAAACTTGTCTTGGAAGCTGCTGAGAGTGATGAGAACAAACATTAGCTCAGCTCTGGAGGGACCTGAGCACAGCTGAAACCTTAACTGAATATTCCCATTTTAAAATTTGATTTTAAAGGTAATTTCTTATCAGGAGTGAGATCTTGAATACACATTGCTGTGCTGGAGGTGTTCTAAACCAATGTTAGCATCCATTACAGAAGGAGCTCTTACAGCTCCTTACATACAGGGAGATGTATTTGTAGCTAAGGGTGCAAATTACATAAATTTTAAGAGGGATTAGAGAGTTTAAATTAATGAGACACAGCAAGGATTAGAAAGATGAAAATTAAAGGTGTGTGCAGAAAGGATAGCTGACTTCATCTTGCATCTTCCAGGCTTTAAGGAAAGGAAATCCTTTCCAATCATTTGATTCTTTCTCTTAAATGCTCTCATCTGATGTGGATGAAAGTTCAAGGTCTGCATTTCCCTCCTGCGAAGTCCTTGGTTAAAATCTCATTCTGTGTTTACCCCATTGCTGCAGAGTACTTAATCCAGCACTTAATTCTGCTTTTTTTTCCTGTGCTGAGCTCAGCAGCTGTATTGGAGTAATAGCAAATAAACTGTAAATAAACAGATAATCAAGATCACTGAAATTTTTTCAAGTGAAAGGTTGCACTGTATTGTTACCACGTAAATACTGCTCTTATTAATTTGCATGGATATAATGAATGCGTGCACAGCTTTAAATAATGTATTAAAAAGAACTGAGTAGGGCTTAGACAACACTATGCAATTAATCTTCTCTACTTTGCTGGAAATCACATAGGCCTATCCCAAAAGCTTGTTGGCCCAGTTCCCCATCTGTCCTCGCAGTTTCCAAACCTCCCTCCCGTTTCCTTCCAAATCTAATCTCTGGGGTTTTCCTTCTTTTTTTTCCCCTCGCAGTTCTCACCTTGCTGTTGTAGTAACAGTAATTTTTGTTGCACAGTGTATATTCAAATTTGCTTTAGGTTTCCTCAGCACAGGGTGATGATAATAGAAGAGAGCTGTGTTAAGACCGAGAGTTATTTTTTTTTTCTCCTCTTGGATTTCAGTTAGATTATTTAATGCTGATTCCCCTTCCATTTCCATGCAGACTGATTCCCTTCTATGCCACGGGCTTTTGCCAAAATCCACCTCAGGAAGGGCTGTTACTGTATTAAAGCCACAGAACTTGGTGCTGAGGATATTGGTGCTGCTGTGGTGTCATTGTGGTGGCAGCTTGAGTGCTGGGCTGGAAAACCTTTGCTGGGTGAAAGTCTGAGTTGGTTTGGAGCCTGGGGAAAACAGGTGACTGTCACCTGGAGATGGGGAACAATATTGTTTGCTTTGCCTACGTAGAAACATTTAAAAGGATCTGCAGGAATTAAAAGGATTTATGAGGATCTGTTTCTGCAGTGACATCAGTAGCTACATAAACAGCACATCAGCAGGAGGTAACACAAGGTGAAATGCTGTGATGCACTGCTCTGCCTGCTGGAATCAACCAGCAAAATCCTGCGGAACGGCTTACAGGAGAGTTCCTTTGTTCTGTGGGGTTCAGGGTGTTGGATATGGAGAGTGCAGTTTGTCACAGGATGGAGCAAAGTGAGATCTCACAGTTTGCACTTGGATGTGTTCTGGTGTAGAGCACGTGGCCATTTTTCAAATGAGCACTTGATGAGCTGGGCAGCAGTTCCCAGTGTGCAGGGCTGGGCTGGGGACCTGCAGGGGCTGGGCAGCAGTTCCCAGTGTGCAGGGCTGGGATGTGGGACCTGCAGGAGCTGGGCAGCAGTTCCCAGTGTGCAGGGCTGGGATTGGGGACCTGCAGGGGCTGGGCAGCAGTTCCCAGGGCTGGGATGGGGAC
>VWZW01006876.1:31699-68820 GCA_013397115.1 Edolisoma coerulescens
TGGGGACCTGCAGGGGCTGGGTCACTGCTCTGTCACAGTGGGGAAACAGCAGAAGATGCTGGGTCACGTTGGGTGTGAGTCTGCAGGTCTTAAAATCCACTGTCAAGCTAGTTAGCAAGCAAGGACTTACAAATTCTAAGCTTTAGTTTTTGCTGGTGTAATTAATTGTTAATGTTCCCTTTATTGAAACTGCTGCTGTCTTGTATTGTTGTGAATGAGGAAATTGCTGAAATGGTTGTTTTCATCCAGACACCTTCATGAACTTTATAAAAAAGTGAAAACAAGAACCAAACCTAAGTGCTTCCTCCCTGTTTGTTGGATCTGGGTTGGACGTTGGTGAAACTGAAGTGCACAAACTGAAATTCTCGTGCTCTGACAGGGCTTGGCTTGTGTGTGACACTGCCCCATGTGTTTGTTGTTCTTCTGGATGCTTTATTCGTTCTGACTGCTTTATCAGCTGAGAAAAGTGGCCATGCCAGAATTCAATATAAAAATACAGATAATACAAACAGGAATTTTTTCTACCAGCTTCGACCTTCTGGCAAGTGTGTTTTGGGCCACTGAAGCTGGAAGGAGAGAAGTTGATTATTTTCTGGGAAGTTTTAATTTTAATTCTGTGCTTGGGCAGAAGGAAGAAATGCAAGGAAATGATTCTTTCAGCTGTACATTGTAATCTTAGGAGGTCTTTGGCCAGACTGTTGTGTTCTGTGCATGTTGTGTGGGTTGACCGAGTTTGTGATGGGGATGTGTGTTTTTGCATGTGTGGTCTTCTCTTCCCTCAGATGCTCCATAGTTGATATGAACATGTGTTCTAGAATGGTGCAATCTGTATTTTCCTCTTCTTTTGAAAGTCTGTTACCATTGTGATAGTAGGTTGTTGAAATAATTCAGTGACAGACTTTCAGCTGCTGTAAATAGGAATAACCTTAGGAGCTGTGCTGCTTAATGTGGTTGTAAAAGTTCCCTTATTTTTCACACTTCCACCACTGTTTTCAACTTTTTGCATATGTGAGTGGTGGTGAGGAAAACTTAGCAATCTTTTTTTTAGAAAATATTGTCTTCAAAACTTTTGTTTCAATGGAAACAAATGCATCCTTTGTCCATTCCTCCTTTAGTAATTAAAAGAAAAAAAATTAGAGAAAAGGCCTGGATTAGTAGGTGAGTCTTAAAACATGTCAGGAAGGTTAACAAAATGCATGAAAACATCACAGGAGGATTGAAGTGTGGAGAGAACAGAGTGCAGGAACAGCCTGTTCCAGTCCGCACTGAAGCTTTTGCTGCTTCTGTTCTGTACTGGGGACATCCCAGGGCCTGTAATTAGTGATTGAGATTGGGAGAGGGGTGGCCTTTAATGAGCAGGTGAATAATACCGAGCGTGGAAAATAATTGAGGCTACACGAGAGCCCGGATCAGCTCCTGGTGCACAGAGGTAACTTCTGTCCCTGCTGTCAGTACAAACAGTGAGCAGGAGCCAGACTGGATAAAAAAAGACATTTACTGAGTTCACATTTCCTTTTAGCAGGGAAGGCACTGCTGAGTCCAGGGCAGCTGCTGGGGCCTGACAGATGGAGCCTTAAGTGCAGATCAAGGTTGAGCTGGCAAATGGATTCCCCTGGCTTTGTTTGGCTCTGTGGATAAATCACAGAGAGCAGCTCTGAGGGGCTGGGTGTGCCCAGGGCTGTGTGTCTGGCTCTGGGGACGTGGCTGCACCATTAGTTTTCCATACTAACCTCGTCATTAGGCTGTAAAATGAAGGAAAAAGGTGCCACACCAGTGCTGGAACAAAGTAAATACACTGCTGCCGTAAGCTCAGCTTCACAGCTGCTGCACCGATTTATCCTCTGGGAAGGGCTTCTCTGAGCTGTTTACAAATTGAAGCAATAGGAAAATATTTTTCCTTTCAGAAAATACATATTGATTTTGAAACATGCAGATAATTTTTCAGTGGCTGTTTGCAGGTAGGCAGCTCTCAGGTTGGCAGGCAGTAGGGACACACACAGGAGCTCCCTCAGGAGTGCCAGGGTTTGCATCTCCACGGGCTCTGCACTGTTGGAAACACAGCATTCTGTGAAAATCCTCCTCACTCAAGTGACACATTTAATTTTCCTCATCTGGATGTGTCTCTGTTCAGGGCTGCACCAGCAGCTGATGGAATGAGCTGCTCTCTGTCTGATCAGGAAGATGAAGTAATGGGTCACTTAGGAGGGAAATGGGAATGGCTGGAGTTGTTTTCTACTTGAGGGCTACGCAAATAAAGCCCATCCGTATTTTGGTGAGGTACTGGGGTGTGTTACATTTTAATTCTCAGAAGGACAGCAAAGGGAGAGGAGTTTAGCAACCATTTGGTGTTTGTGATGGGCTTGGGAACAGCAGAGTTTTCTCTTCCAAGCTCTCTTGGTGTGCTTGAGGCTTGCAAATCAAGTGAGGTCAGGTAGTACTGAGGTGCATTTTTGGTGCTGTTTCTTTTGTATCTCCCACCTTTAGGAATGGTGTCCACGAAGAGCTTTGGGAGGCAGGTGGCTACATGGGGATTTGTGAAATATCAGTGAGAAGCACTGGGGGCAAATGGGGCACCTCCAGCAAAAGTTTTCTGTGGCCTTAAAAGGCCAGAAAAAGATTGTTAGAAGTGGCATGTGTGCAGCAAAGCTTATCTGCTGCTAGAGGAGGAGTTTCAGACTGACTGATTATTTAATTAATTTCCTTTATCAGCCTGGATTCTTATTCTCACCCCTCCTCCCTTTTCATGTGCTTAATTGAAAAAAACAATTCCAAGCCAGGAGGAGCCCCTGGCACGAGGTAGGGGCTGAGCATCCTCGGTGTCTTTGCTTGCAGTGTGGCATTTTTGGTGACACAGCTTTCTGTAAAAACGTGCTTGCTTTGTGTCAGATCTGTTAACGAAGGACGTGTGAGTGCTCCTTACAAGGAGAACTGTGCAGTGTTGGGGACATGCTTGAAAAGTGCAGGAAAATAATTGGTGTGGGAAATGATGTAGCTGGGGGCCTGAGCTGCAGAACAGTTGCTTTTATGAAATTGGGAGCTGCAGAGTACAATTAGCTGTCATTAATTTTGTTGAATAGAAATATGTTCCATTTATTGTACAATCAGGAGCCAGGCTTGAATGAGTTTAAATAGATGAAATCTAAATTATACTGACAGTCCATTAAACAGCAGCAAAACCCCTTAAAGAAAATGGATTCACTATGATACCGGTTTATAATAAAATCATTTGCCAAATAAGAACTATAGTCCAGGCACTGGGAATACTCCTGTGAGCTTCAAATGAACACAGTAAATTGGTTGAACCATTTATTGCAGAGCAGGGCTCGAGCTCGTCGTTCCCTGACAAGGAGCCAGCAGTGTTGCTTGAAATCTGCTCAGCAGGAAGTGACACTAAAAGATCAGACTGGCAATTTGTTTGTTGTCAGCCATATGGGGGAAGAGAGGCAAGTGCACAGCTCCCTACCTGTCAGTGGGAATATTGCTGGAGTCCAAAGCACGTGTTTGGTGTTCCCAGGGCCCTCCTCGCTGCGTTTCTGTGTTTGTCACTGAACCGTGGTGCCAAATGCATTGCTGCTGTTGGAGGTTTGTCTCCATTACTGACCTTTGTTTTCAAGGGTTTGGCAATTTTCCTGCGCTTGGAATGCAGGCGAGTTCGGATTTCAGCGTTCAGAACTCGCTGGATGCTGCGAACACCGACTCTGACCCTTTGAAAGGTGCCACTCGCTCGTTAATGATCTGTGACTGCTGGGACCCTGCTCCTAATCACATCTCACTGCTCTGGGGGGCTGTCAGGGGTGGTGGCATTTAACTTGGAGCACCTGAGACCCTGCGAGGGTCCTGGGCTTCCCGCTGGTTTTGGCTCAGGCAGAGCAGTTTCTGGAGAAGGATCCAGGATTGCCTGCTCAGGCTTCCTCAGGGGCTGGCACGGGGCACTGGGACCACTGAGCCTTTTAATTTTAGGCACCGGGATGGAGGAATGTAAATATTCCTTAATTCTGGGGTATAAATATCCTTCAATTGCTGCTCCCACAGCTTGAATTCAGCGTTTTTACATGTCTGTGCACACGTGCAAAGAGCGAGCTTGTGGCTGGTGAAATCTGATGGGGAGGGATTGTAGATAATTCCTTGACAAAGGCTTTCAAGGAATATCCTCCCTGTGGAAGTGTGGTGCTGTGCAGAGAGCCTACGGCTTTGCTTCTTGGATGATGCAAGTGTTGACTCATTAGGTAAAACATAAAAGGATTCTGATTGTGAAGATGGTTCTACAGAAACTGCAGCATTTAAGCTGCCAAAGGTTCAGAAAATGGAGGTGGTCAGGGTGTTTTTCCACAAGGTTTTTTTTTATGTCCATGCATTGAAGCTCTAATTTTAAAAGCAGCTTTTAGTGTGGGAATATTAATGTAACCCTTCAGAAGTAGGGCACATCTGGTGAATATCACAAGCCCAAAGGCAGAATGACTCTGTGCCATGTGTCGGGGAAATGCTTCGTCTCCAGTGGGACGCTTTACACGGAATAGGGAGGTGAGCAAAGTGCTCCTGGCTGGAGACAGGCAGGGAGCCCAGGGTGCCAGGAACTCAGCGTTTCCTTACTCTGTTTTGCAAAGGTTATGGAGAGCCCCTTTATTTTTATTTTTGTTTATGAATTTTCTGTCGGAGCATTTGCTGGTTTGTCACTGCTAAACTCTGTGATTGAACACATCAGATGTTGGACTTGTCCGAGGTGGTCCTTGGAAGCTGGCACAGGGACCTTACCTGTGGAGAGAGCCAGAGGGGGAATTTGTAGCCTGCCCATTTCCCTCGTGCTTGCTGGCTTCATCCTTGCTCTTGTTTCCTGCTAAATGAGGAACATGTGAGGATGGCTGTCCTTCAGTTAGAGAAATTAAATTACACTTGACCGAAGTTGTGTAAGCCTATGCAGAAGCTCTGAGCAGCCAGAGAGAGCTGAAATTGTTCCAGAAGTGTGGAAAAAAGGGTGCAGTGGCAAATTGCAGTGTGCTGAGGATGAGGAAGGGGCTATTCTGCAGTTTTCAGTGGCGTAAATCTTATCTATGCAGGTTTGTTGCATGTTAGAAAAATGATAATGCAGTTTTCCTTTTCTTGGAAAAGAAAAGGAAAACTTCTTTCCCATTGAAGCTGTTTGGATTTCTTGTAAATGAAGGAATTGCTCTTTATGGTGAGTTTTGAGTGGCTGATGTGAGTGCACCCATAAATATTCTCCTTTTCTGGGGGGCATCTTTCCGGTTTCTATCATCCCTAACATTGCAGTGCACCTGGATAAACTTGTTTTCTTATCTGTGTGGCCTCTCTTGCTTTGGGGACTCGTAACTGGATGTCATCACTGTTTTAGGGCTTGGCAGGCAGCCAGCAGTGCCTCCCTTAAATGCAATCCAGAGCGAGTCAACTGGTTTGCTTTATCCATAGGAGATGCCACATCCTCTCGCTCTGGGTGCCAGCCATTTCACAGGGATGCTCTGCTGTTTGTTCTGCCTGCTGCCTGATAAAACTCTGCAAAACGAGGCTTGCACAACCGAGATACCGAGGGGGGAAAAAAAAAAAAAAATAAAAGATCTTGCAAGTTGTGGTGTTTTCTGTCTCTGAAATCTCGCAGCTTTTCACACACGTCCCCCAGTGCAGCTGAAAGACTTCCTGCAGAGGAGTGGTGGAACAGGATGGAAAGGGATGATTCAGCTGGGGCCCTGAGCAGCTGATGGAGTGAGTGCAGGTCCAAGTGGGATGGTCAGCCAAGGAAATCTGGGATAGCCAGGGCTGCAGGAATGCTTGGATGTGCTGAAACTGCTGGAGCTTCCAAATAAACCGGATCGGATCAAACTGTGCTTTGCAACGTGCCTTACAAAACTCTGAGATTTTGGAGGGTTTTGGTGGAAATCCAAAAAAGTTGGTGGAAAATCCCTCCTAGGCCAGTGGTGGTTTTTGTCTCTCCTGTGTTTTGAACAGCAGTTCCTTATCTGTGTGTGAGAGGGGACACAAGGACTGTCCTTTAAATATTTGCTCGGCTTTGGGGCTGGCATCTTTCTGTTTAGCAAGCTGTGTGTGAGTTTGCCGAGTTCCAAGGTCAGGATCATTAATCAGGCACTTCTCTCCCATCCCTGCAGTGTTTTCATTCCGAGGGCGCTGCTTTTGTTGTAGTTATTGCCGAGACTGTTTTGAATACAACAGACCTTATGTTACAGCAGCCTTGGAGAGCCCGGTTGTCAAAAGCAAACAAAAATAATTACTGTGTTTCTGCCTTGTCAAATGTAATTCGAGAAAGCCCAGGCCTTCCCTGAGGTAAATCTAATTTAAGTTTGCTGTGTTTCGTCTGTGATTGGTTGCCTTGGTTTTCTTCACAATTAGAAGAGAAAATATTTTAGTGCTCAGTTCTTAATGGCAAGCTGACCACGAAAAATCTGATTATTTTCCTCTCTTATGTTGGTCTGATTCATAGGCTGTGACCTGGTCATTGTTATTAACTCAGTCCAGGGTGGTCTTCAAATTGCTTTCTTTTTGTTTTTCTAGCAAAATGTCTATTCAAATCCAAGTTAATTTTTATGCAGTTAATTCCCTTATTTATCATCATAAATAGTTCCTATTTTTAGATCACACTCAGAATAAATTACACGTTATGCAAATGAAATGGTGGTTCTTTCAAAGTTTAAGCTGTGTTTGAATTTATCCTGTTTTTATGTTCTTTCTTGGAGGCACAGAAGTTAATGCCCATTATTTTAAAATCTTGTGTTTTTAAAGATTGCGTTTATATCGAAAGTCGCCGGCCGAACACGCCCTATTTCATCTGCAGCATTCAAGACTTCAAACTGGTAAGGAACATTTTCACATCTCCTCCTCCTCTCCCTGCCCCAGTCTCCAGAGGGGGTGATATTTCTTAGCCTGGATCCTTTCCTGTAGCTCCTCGTGAGTGAATCTTCACCCTCTGAAACAGGAGCTGGTTTTTATTAAACCACAGCTCTGTCTTTGGTGCAGCCTCAGTTTGCTGGGGGAGTTCAAACTGTGATCCCTGCTGTTCTTAGCTGAACAGAAACATGAACTTTGAGTTGAGTGTTTTCGGGAAATTGTGGCTCAGGAAGTTAAATTTTTCCTGGGGAGTTAAATTTGGCCGTGCCTTTACCTCTGGCCTTCTCCAGCACGGCTCTGATGAGGGCTGGCTTGTGGCAGCCTCTTCATCTCAGCTGACACCAGACCAAGGTGACCAGTTTAATCGGGAGAAATAGAAAATAATGTTCAAGAAGCCATTAGCCCTTCATTCTTTAACAAGGAGAAGTCAGGGCCCTGTGCAAGAAGGAATCAGAGCTGTGTTTGCCCCTTTCTGTCTGACTCTGCACTCTTAAAAAATTCCATCTGTTCCTTCCCCAGCGTGGAGCAGGAGCTGCTGCTGGGTCAGGGCAGGGCTCAGGGGCTGCTTTGGGACCGGGCAGAGCTCTGTGAGCAGCAGATTTGGGAACTTCTGGGAGTTTGTTACTGCTGCTCGTCCTGCTGTTTGTTATTGCTTTATTGAAGTCCTGAGCACATAATAAACTCTCCTTATCAATGTATTGTCTGCAGACATGGATCACCACAGGCTGCTGCTATCAGAATAAACCTTCCTTCCTTCCTTCCAAGCTTTCCCAGTTATTCTGTGAGCTGCGGGAGAACACGGAGATTCTCCTCAGTGCTGATGTCCCTGGTGGTGCTTGGCACTTGTGGGGGGGTTCTCTCTTTCCTTTCCTTCTTCCTCCCCTCCTTTTTTTTTTAGGGAGTCATTGGATTTGTGGTTTGCAGGTTCTGGCAATGGGTGAAGCCCCAGCTGGGCCCCTCCTGCCCGTGAGCAGGTGCTTTTGGCTCCAACTGGAGTTACAGTGGGATGGTTCTGGGCAGTAAGGTCCTGCTGAGTTGCATTAACTGCTCAGGAGATGAACAGCAAAAGCTGAAGCCTCTTGTCAGTTGGGCTGGACCACGTTTAAGCTCTTTGCAAGGTGTGGGAAGTGTATTGCAGCTTTGGTACCTTTAGATGTTTTTGGAGTGGTTTCTCTTTACTCATGTTTTCAACAGCAAAGGACTTGGCACCAGGGCTGCTGGCAGTTTTGCATAATTTTTGACATGGAAACAGTGTCTCTGTTCTATGTTTACTTTTGCCTGCTCAGAGTTCTCGAATTTCTCTGTTAATTTTATTTTTGTTACTGACATAAGGCATAAAAGGAACTTGTACGAACGACAAAACCAAAAACCTCTTGATGCTGATTATACCAGCAAAAATAAATCCCCAGTGTGTGTGTGGCTGTTGATTTTCCTGTTGGGGGAAAGGGAGGATGAGCAGTGGAAAGGACACTTGATTTCTCTTCTAGTGCGAGATACCAACAGGAAAACAGCCTTGTTTTGCCTTCAGCTAAATATGTCAAGTGAAGCAGGGAAGTTAAAGTCAACAGCTTTGAAATGTCGCCTACTAATTAAATACATTATCATGTTGGTTGTCACAAAATAAAAGTTTTTGGCTGAGTGTGTGAGCCTTACCTTATGCTTCCCCTGGTTCTAGGTGCAGTCTGGGTACAGGAGTTGATGGGGGTGTTTTACTGATAAAAACAAGAACGTAAACTTGTATTTTAGAAAAATGAGAGGGAGTTAAACATGACACAGCCAATGCTGTGATCCACACGTGCAGCATCCTGCGGGGTGAGAGGTGCTGAGGGTCATTCTGGGGTGGGACTAAAGAACCACTCAGTTTCATTCTTACAGTAAACTGGGTTTTATCTTGCTGTTTCCAGTAAGATCTGAAATCACAATTGGATGATTTTTCGTTTATTGCTGAACTAGAAACTGGTTCTAAGAAGTCTGGCAGTTTGTCTGGTTTAGCATTCCAGGTCACTCCCAGCCTGATGAAGTCCCACTGCTGCAAAGCAGGTGTTAAATATCATTTCAGAGCAGCTTTGTGCTCCAGTGTCTCAACACTGTGACTTGGAGAGAGCAGGAATTGTTTTCCTCTGCCTGCTCTGTGCAGCTCAGCAGTTCTGGCAGGTGAAGTGCTGTGCTGTGATGCATTATCCTTCCATCACAACTCTCTCTTGACATTAAGATGAATCAGTCCTATTGAAAATTATATGAGAGGAGCAGCTCTTTTCCCTTCCTGAAGAACAGTTGCACTTCACCGATGGCCTCGTGAGGAAGCTTCGCTCGCTGCTGATTTCTCTGTGAGGTGTCTCTGTTGCCATCCTGCACTTTGCTGCTGTGTGGCCTCACCTGAGGCACAGACTGGTCCTTCCCTCTGGGCTGTGGTGGTTGTTGGGATGAGCTGAGCAGGGCAGGCAGAGCAGCAGATGTGGCTCCCAAGCACCGAGGGCAGCTGGAGGAGCTCTCTGGGTGCATTTCCTCAGTCAAAAAACCAAATGATGTGTTGGAAACTGCCTGGATAACGTTTTATCCTCTTGTCTTTACCATTTTTGTGGTCCCAGATCCCTTCAGGCTTTCAGGGGTTCATGGAAGTACCTTTGTGGAATTGAGAAGTGGAATGTGATTGATGTTTTAGGGAAGCTGTCAGCAAGAGGGGCACTTCAGTTGTTGTGTCCTTTCTGCCATTGCTTCCTTGTGGGTTGAGAAATGCACTGCCTGCTTCTGCAGCTGGAAAACCACTTGGAAAAAGCTGGATTTCAGACCTGTGTGAGCCTCCCAGAGCACTGCTGCTGTCCCCTGACCTGCTGAGGTAACCCATCTGTGCTGGAGGGGAACAGCAGTGATGGGTGGGAAGGGATTGAGAGATGGTGATGGAGAGTGACTCTTGGGCATCCTGTCGTGCTCAGAGAAGGATAATTTTTTCCCCCCAGCTGCCTACAGAGACAAGTTGCTTAAATAAAAATGACATGGCAGGAGAGCAGACGTGTTCTCCAAAGGGAGAAGGATGTGTGGTGCTTGAAGGGAACATCACTTTTCCCTGCAGTGGAATGTTGAGCTGCCTGCTCTGTGCTGTGTGGGTTTGTTCCACCTCTGGGCTTGTTCCACCTCAGGGCTTGCTCAGGAAACAGCAAAAGGATGCCCTTGCTGGACCTGGATCACTGGGGGGTACCTGTTCCTCCCCAGTGCTTCAGGTGTTCCCTCAGGGTAGCTCTGCTGGGAAGGGAGGAATCAAAGATGTAAAAACAGGGAATAATGTTCCAGTAGCTCTCGTGCTGTTTTATTGGTTGTCGTGGTTTGGGTTTTGTTTGGAATTTTGCAGAACTTTGAGGAGTTCTTCAGGAATCCACTGGTTTATTTTTACCCTCAAATACTGAAATGTTTGAATGCTGGCTGTTAAAGGTGCAGCTTCTTTTTCCTCTCCTCATGGAAAAGGATGGGGTGGCAGGTCGGCTGAGAAGGTGTGATATCCATAAATGCTTTTCTTTGTTTGCTTCACTTCACCTGTTTGAATTATTGAACTTAAAACATTTTAAAAGTGAAATTGCTGTTGTCTCTCAGAAGAGTATGAGACAGTTGTCTGTATTTAAAAGAAAAGGCACTAGATGTTTTTTTCCTTACTGGCTGAGTTATTTTGTGCTGTCTGTGTCCCGGAACATTTTATTAATCTCTTTTTGGTGCTAATTCATTTTCTCTGGATTAATACTATCCTCTCTCAGGATTCAAGACCAGATTATTCTTAAGGACTTTGATTAGGAACAAACTGTGGTGAAGCAATGATTAAATCTGAGTTTGTTTTATTGCCTTACATGCTTTTATTGGTTATCAGCTCCTTCTCCTTCATTCCTGATATTCAGTATTTGCTCTCCTGTGATGGGTCAGCTGAGCCAGTGCTCGGGTTCAAGTGATCTCCTGGAAATCTGGATTATGCAAGGTCATGATTGACTTTAAAGCAACTTTTCTAACCTTGTTTTTCCCTCGGGGAGCACTTCCTTCCCCAGGTTAAGCCTTTGCTATCCAGCTTGCAGTATCAGTTACTTTAAAAACGTTGTTTTTAAAAAAAAAGGAAACAGCAAAATACAATTGGGAAGCCGGAAGGTGGATAAAGCCTGTAAAAGGGCAGGGTAATGTGGCTTTAATGCTTCCTTGGCATTGCCTGTTGAACAGCTTTAGGAAGGAGGAAAATGGTGTTTCACAGAACGGTAAAAGTGGGATCATTAACATGGGATTCAGGGTTTGCTTACTGTGGATTTTTTTGTTCCAGAACAATCTTACAGCTTGGGGTTTAAATTACACAGGCAAGTCAATAAAATGGAAGCAGTTAATGCTTCGGTGCATTAAAAAAACATAAGTTTCTCTGATTATTTTTTTTTCTGTGAGAAAACGTTCAGGTTGTTTACGTCAGGAGTTGTCTCCTGGATGTCAATCTGCTGCTTTTCCCTTCATTCTGCAATAGCACCAGTGCATTTTTAACAATGCAGTTGTTCCCACAGCAGCCTGCTGCTGTCAGAAATACACATTTCCTATTCATCAGGAAGTTAGGGGAGCATACTTCTCGTTCATTTTAATTTGGCACGAGTCAAACATTTAAAAAATCTACGGGCTTGACGAAGTATTCCTTAAATACTCTTTGGTGCTACAAATACCTTGATCAAAGCACAGCCAGCAGAGCAGGGATGGCTGAGCCATGTTTTAGTTGGCAGAGGAGGGGAAGTGAACTGGGAATTGTCTGCAGCCCTGAACTCGCACAGCTCTGAAACGAGGAGCTGGGAATCAAATGTTGCTTCACCCCCCTCAGTGTTAATTTTTCCAGAATTGATCCTATCTTCACTCATTTCGTGTCCTTCAGCACTGAGCCTGGCTGCAGCTGCTTATCCTGTTATTGTGGGCTCTGAGCTGCAGCCTGAGCTCTGCTAAGAATTAATCAAACCTGGCCAAAATCACTTTGATCTCCTGAGTTTCTGGCACAAGAACGGTATCTGGAATTTCTGGAGGAAATAGCAAAGGATCTGCTCAGCCAGTCCTGTTTATCATTCACTCACCACCCCACTGCCCCCAAAAAGGAAACAACTCCTTTTTTAAAAATTATTTTTTCATTGAAGAGTGCTGTGTTTTGAAACTGGAAATTCTCACTGAATTTGTTTTCAGATCAGGCCATTTGAAGAAACAGATTTGTATTTTCTTCTGACTGAGGGTATGGCTTCAGAGCTAAAGGGGTTTTTTATTAAATAGTAGTATTTAATGGTTTTCTTTTGTAGTTTAAGCCTTACACTGATTGTAATACAAAGAATTATAAACAGTGAAATTTCCTTTTATCTCGTTGTTTATGGTTAACAAGTCCTAAAATTCCATCCGTTCTCTTTATCTTAATTAAAATGTTGATTGTGATTACTTCTGGCTGATGAAAACACACGATTAAAACTTAGCTGAGTGACTTGTGTGAGAAAATACAATAAATGTGCAGAAATTCAGTTCCTGTGTGCACCCAGTGGGTTAAGGGACGTTTTATAACCCCACCCCCCTCCAGTTATAGAAATTAAACCTGCTTTAGGGAGAGCTCTGACGTGATGTGATGGGAAATCCGACAGGAATATCCTTGTGAATCCATCAGAATCTCAGCAAAGCCTCCCTCTGCAGAGAGCTCAGACAGGGGAACTCTGTCCCAAGCTCTTGGGGTGTCCCTGGTGAAGCTGCCTCCTCAGGAGTGCTTGTGAGCAAAAAAAAACCCTGCAGTGTTGGTTACAGGATTGTTTTATCCCAATAAAAGTGTGTTCCTCACCTTAAATAGCCAGCTGTTGGCTTAAATGTATGATGCAACAGTAGTAATTACATTTCAGATATGAATATATTAATTATGTAGTGCATCTAAACCCAGGCGTATCCAGCTTTGATTAAGGCTCAATTTAAATATCAAAAGTAGTGCAGAGCTGTCTGTGGGAAAGGGTTTATCTGCATGCAGAGATCAGAAGTGGAAGAAGTTGACTGAATGTTGGTGTTTGGGAGAAAGGCACAAAACACAAGGTGGGATTTACCTGAGTCCTGGGCTCATCCCGGGGAGGATTGTGCTGGTTTGGAAATGGAACAGCACCCGTGAGTTCTGGTTAATTAATCTGCTGGAACCCAGCTCAGCTTCTGGCTGAAAGGGAAGGAGACCCTTGCAGGAGGAGGGAAACAGTGGAGCTCTCATCCAAGAAGCTGGTTTGCATTTTCTCTGGGGCAGCGAGCGGAGTGAAGGGAGAAGTGGAGCAGAGAAGAAGAGCAGAGCTCGGGGTGAGAGGTGGCAGGAGAGCAGAGCCAGCAGAAGGCAGGCCCTGGGTGAGCGAGGCTGACACAACCACCATGGCCTGCAAACCTCCCTCCCCTCCTGCCATCCAGGCCTGTCCTGGTACGAAGCTCCAGCTTGGAGAAATAAGTCCAAATTGCCTTGTTAAGGTTTTCCTGTGTTCCAGAGGGACCCAGAAGCCGAGCAGCAGATGGATTTCAGCAGCATGTTTGTGCTTTCTCATACCCTGACTTAATGTGATGTCACATGTAAAATGCAGATGGCCACACTCTGAATCGAGCATCAGAGGGAGACTTTAAGCCGGAAAAACGCTGAATTTGCCGTACAAAAGAAAACATTATTAATTGTGATGCAGTTGCCCTTTGTGCCTGTGTGTTTACTTGATTGAAGCATCTTGACTGTGGAGCTTTCTCCTTGAAGCCTGATTTGAATGGAGTACACAGCTGGATTGCCCCAGGGCCTTGTAACAATTTATAGTCTGGATGGAAAGGCAGAAGTGCATAAAAAGACAGTTGTGAAATGCTGCTGGTGCCCTGCAATAGAAAATCTGTGTATGATGACCTTGCCTGCGTGGGCCTCTGGGATCGCTTTGCTCCGGTCCAAAGGATTAAAAAAGGGAAAGTATTGCATCTCACCTGGAATAAAGGAGGAAAAGAATCAAAAGAAATTTGTTTTTCTAAATTATGCAGGATATGCTTCCTCTCCTTTGCATTCCTCCTGCATATGGCCTTGCATTTTAGCAAACACGTTAAATTTACATCTGTTATTCTCTGCACTGTTACAGGAGCTGGGGTTTTTGCATGCAAATATCTGGGTGAGGTTTCTGTAGCCACAAGCATTTATGTATTTAAAAGCCTCATTCTGTTTGCAGATGAATTGATGTTCTGTTCCTAAACTGCAGCTGAATTAATTTGTGGCAAATTTTTCCTGGCCAGTTCCGAGGCGGCGTGACCTTTCCTTTTTGGTGTGGAAAAAATGCTGATTAATATAGATTTTTTTCCCCTGCTTTCCAGCCAAGAAAAGGCAAAAAGATTTTCTTCTTCCTCCAAATCATTGCTAAACCTTTTCAAGGCCAGGTTGGACGGAGCTTGGGGCAGCCTTGGAGTAGTGGAAGGTCCCTGCCCGTGGCAGGGTGGAACTGGATGGGCTTTAAGGTCCTTCCAACCCAACCCAGGCTCTGATTCCATGGTTCTGGAAGTGCTGGCCCGTGGCTGCTCAGTTCTGCCTCAGCACAGCTCAGTTTGCCATTAAGGGACAGAGCAGCCTTGCTAATAAGAGCCAGATGAATGAGACGTTTGAAGGAGCACTGAATTATTTAAAATAAAAAATTTAGCCTGCAAATGAGATTGGCTTTTATGTCTAATGTGCAGCAGATTGAAGTGCTGCTGTGATTACAGTGGGGCACGTGTGGGGTGGGAGATGAGTGTGAAAATGTGGGTGCAGGGCTTTGAAGGAAGTGGCAGCAGTGATGGAGAATCAGGGGTGACAGTTTAAGGATTGCATGGCAGGAGCTGCACAGTGATTAAATCCACTGATGCTGTCACTGAGCCGTAAGGCTGCAGATAACATTCTCTCCCTGTGCTGAAAACAAGAATCAATACAAACTCCTTGACAGGGGCTAAATTATTAAATAGAGCCTTCCTTACAATGTTTCATTATCTGGGATTTACCTCAGCTGGTGATTTGTCAGCAGCGCAGGGAGATTTGCTGGGCATTTTGTATTAAAATAATTCCAGATGCATATGAATCCATTTTGATAATTCCCCTCCTTTTTACAGTGCTTCTCTGTGTGGTTTTTTTTGGTTGCTATTACCCAGATGCCACTTTGAATTCTCACACAGATACTAAGCTGTGCTGCACAGCGAGGTTTGGGCTTGTCACATCTGTGTAGAAATAAATTCTTTTTGTATGGCAGACTGTTCTCTAAGTGCTGCTTTCAGGCTGTTAAATTAGCAGGGGATTTGCAGTGTCTCTCAAGTGAGGGTTCAGAACTGAGGGAAGAGGCATGAGGCTGCTCTGTGGATTTATGGGTGCTGGAGTTTCACTGGACTCGGCTGAAATATAGAGCAACATTCTTTTTATTTTGTTGTACATCTTCTGAAGGAAGGCAGGAGCAGGAACCATTCCTTCTGAGGCAGCCAAACCAGCATATTTTGCATTCCCACAGTGCTCAGGGCTGTGTGGAGGTGCTGTATTCAGACCTGGCTGAGATCTGTCATTTCATCAGTGCCATTATTTTGTCAATTAACAAATGCTTAACATTTTTGTGGGATTTTGGGTTTGTTTTTCTGAGTAGCCTTGATAGTGTAGTGCAGCAATGCAACCGAATTAATTTCTACAGAGCTGCAATGTTATGTCACAATTACATCATGGTCTTTTGGAGAGGGCGAGAGTGTTCCTATTTGGAGGTTTAAAGCAGATGGCAGCATTGTTCAGAGTGGGGATTAAACAGCTGGAAGTTAAGGCTCTGTGTGTGTTGTGTGTGTTTTTTAGGGCTCGAATCCAGCTCTGCCTCCATTCCTTCCATATGGCCTGGATCCTTGCAATTGGAATCCAGGCCTTACAACTTAGGGCCTACATAAAAAAAGCCCCAAACAAACAAACAAACAAAACACCAAAACAAAGGAAAACCCCCCACAGAATAATCCACAGGGAGTTTGGTTTGATTTTTTTTTTTTTTTTTTTTTCCTTTTCAATGTGATTGCCCTGTTTGTTCTTGCCCCACTTGGCATTGAGCAGTTGGAATTCTCGTGGCCGCCTTGTTGGCACAGGAGCACTGGGGCTGTCTGGAGGCTGTCAGGGATTATTCTCCCCCAGGAAAGGCTCCTGGGCTCTCTCTGGGCTGCAGGGCTGTGGAGCAGCTGCCCCGAGTGCTCCGTGCCTGGGGAGGGCACGGCCGCGGCCCCTGCCCCGCTCGCTGCAGGCCTGGGCTTCTGCTCAGCCAGCTCTGGGGAAACCAGCACAGAGGGGGACAGGGATGGGGCTGGGGGGGAAATCCCACGCCCCTTTGGCAGAATTGCCGTTTTGGTGGTGTTTTTCCTGATTTTAGAAGGAAGAGGGCAGGAAGCACAATTGGTACAAATCCAGCCCCTGGTGTGAGTTGGGTACTGGGCAAACAGGGATTCACCAGGAGGTGTGGAGTGTGGTCTGGATTGCTTTCCCGTGCTGTGTTATCTGCAGAGACCCGTGGCTGATAAGTGCTAGATAAGAACATCTTCAGTGGCAGTGGATTGAACGTAGATGCAGGAACCACAGGATTCATTAACACCCCCTGTATATTTGGCTTGCCCGTATTTATAATTTTGTTAAGCCCTTTGTCCTGGCAGCGTGGTCTTCACCGCCTTTGGCTTTTTATTTTACCTTTCTTCTGCCTTGTTTCCTCCTCCTTACCCTAAGTAAACCTGTTTCCTACACCTGTGCTGAGATAATTGAGTGCTAAATAAATCATTACGTGCCAGCTGGAAAATATGGAGAAAAAAAATGTTATCTCTGGCTTTTAGGAAAAAAAAAGTATCAAATTGTACATTAGCTGCGTTTTATGTAGCAAGAGAAAATGGAGTTAGAATAAATTTAGCCATGTCCTCTGGTGTTGAATAGTGAGAGCATCTGTCATGTTTAATAATGCTTCTGACCTTTAGGATTATTGAAGTAGAAATTTTCTCTCTGGTCATTTGGGGGTACTTGAGCACTGTCAGATTTCTTGTGTCTGCTCAGCCTCCAAAGACACATTGTTATGCTTCGTGAGCTGCTGAAGATAATTCATTAAAGAAATTTGTTTTCCTGCTTTCGGGAGGGTTTCCTTGAGGAATGTGAAATGTCACTGTGGCCACTGAATTCCAGCGTGTGTCCCATCCCTCAGTGATGTGCTTGGAATTGCTCTTTAAGGTGGAGGTGATGCTTTTAATGCTCCTCTGGCAATAAGGTGCTCAGTGAAGGCTTTGGGGGTGTGGGACACCCCAAACGTCCCCGTGCCAGCTGGCCCTGGCCTTGCAGGGTGACCTGTGCAGGGCAGGGGTGTCCTGGCAGGTGAGGGGTGATTGGGTGGATCTGAGGTTTGTGACCACGCTGTGCCAGGAGGGGTTGGTTTGTGCAGAGATTAAAAGGTGCTGGGAAAGGTGTGTGTGCCAGCAGGCTGAGAGGGACAGAGGAGCTGGCACGGGGAAGGGACAAGGGTGTGGATGCTCTCTGAATAGCTGTTCTGTGCCTGAGTGGCAGGAAAGGCAAAAATCCCCTTTTATTCAGCAGGGACTGATGGAGCCACTTAGGAAAACGCTTCAAGTCAGCTCCACCTTGTGCCTGTCTGGCAGAGCTTCGGATGCTCCCACAGTGGGTTTGGTTTCCCCTGGCTGGGGCTGCTCCCTGCAGGACCTGGCATCGCCTCCGTGCCCGTCCCTGCCCGGCTCTCGCCGCCAGGGATGGGATGGATCTGCATTTTTGACACTGCAGTCACTGAACACTAATCCATGGAGAATTTGAACTTGTAATTTTGATTAAAGTGATTGATTTTCAAGCAGCCTCAGTTCGTTTTGGGCCATTAGAGGGTATTTAAAAGGAAAATAACTCTTTAATTAAATTAGTGGCGCGTAAGCGTCCTGCTCTGCTTTCTAAGCAGAACTTCTGGGGGTTTTTGAATCATATTCCCTTCAGTTGTTTGTTGGCACGTTTTAAGGTTAAAAGTGATGCAAAATTATTAAAACCAACAAACTCGTGCTAAGCAACTCTTAAACTTCAAATGAAGTTTTCCCTTTGGGAAAACATCCAAGTTATGTTGTTGTGTAAAGCAATTCTTGTCCATCCACCTGCCTGTGATATTAATACACCTCATGGAAGGAACGCTGTGTAAACAACAAAGTGCTTCCCTTTTATTTGTAAAACATCCTTTTTAGGCTACAAACATGTCTAAAACATTCAGTTTATAGAGAGAATCAAATAAGTAAGATAAAAGAATATATATGTTTCACTGCTGTGGAGTAGAAAGACATAATTTATGCTCTGTATCTCCCGTCGTTGTGATTAGTGACCTGAGGCTGTTGAACTTCCTCTTTATGGATTGGGAAAATGCTGTGACAGTTTTCAAGGGAATTGCTCTCTTTGAGTTTAAAGAGATGAAAATGGGTCTGCTAACAAGGACCAGCTTCAGTGTGTGTGCTTTCATATTCCTCGTGTTTTAAAAAAAAGAAGGCAAAAAAAGAAAAGGCAATTGGGTGCTTTGATATGTGTGAACCCCAGGACCCTGCGAGGCAGAAGCTGCAGAATGTGGAATATCAGACAGGGCTGCAGAGGATGGCAGGGGATCTGCAGGAAGGTATTCCCTGGGATGCTTTCTGCAATGTCTGTGGCTGAAAAGACTGAGAAAGGTGTTTTCCAGAAGGGGAGCTGCCATTTGGTGTCAGTTTTCCTGTTGTGATGTGTTGGTGTTCCAGACCAGTTCACAGACCCAGGAATTCCCGCTCCCTGTGCTGGGCTCTTGCTCCAGGGTGAGGATCACCAGCCTGCACTGGGAGTTAGAGCTGCCCTCCCTCAGCTGGGGCAGATTTGTGAGGAGACACCTGGAAACTGCATCCTGATTTCAGGTGTGGCTTTGTGGGCTTTGCTGCGCCCTCAGAACATGAACTGTTGGAGTTTTGAGCTGGTTTGGGCCTTTAAGCTGAAAACTTCACACTCTGAAATGCAAAGTTCCATTAACTGTGGTGAAATATCATCATAAATCTCTGATCTGGAGACTGGAGGTGATTAAACCAAAGGGCTGTTTGTTACTAAAGACATTGGGCCAGGAAAACAAACAGCTGGGAGCACATCTGGAGCGTGGCTGCTTTTGAAACAGGCTCGGTAAATATTGAAATTCGAGCTAATACTGCGTTATATTACAGATTAATTTATTATGTGCTCGTTGGGAAGCACTTGTAGGACAAGTGCTGCAGTTTACACCGGTTCAAGTGCCGGGAAATGGCTTTGGATTTGTCAGTGTTGCCTGTGCCAGTGCATGAATATTTGATTTCACTTTTCCAAGGTGCTGAACACTCCGTGAGCTCCGGGCCTTTTCGGGTCAGGTTCCCAGGGAGATGGCACAGCCAGAAGTGCAGACAAGTGCATGGGCAGCTGAAATATGGGCCTCAATATTGATCTGAACAGGCTTCTCCCTTTAACTCCTGTGTCACAGAGAGGCAGAGCTCCTCATTTCATTACATAATCTCTAACACTTCCATTTTCCCAAAGACAGACTCCTGCTCAGCAGTTTGAAGAACCAAGTTCATGGAAATGTTAAAAACAATTTTCTGAGAAGATTGTCTTTGGTAAAAGGAAGCTGATCTAAATCATGAGCTCTCTCTAAAATGGTGAAACCAAGTTTTATACAAATTCCTTGAATAACATTTAGTCATTTTTCTTCTTTGTAAGGTTCCCTGCCGGTTTCTGCATTTGTGGGTGATGGTAGCACACAGAATTCTCCTGTTTGCAGTGAGTCTGTGAAGGACTGGCTGTGGGGATTGGGGTAAAGCCGTGTGCCCAGGGGGAGAGGCACCAACCCTCATTCCCATTGCAGGAGGATTTCGGAGTCAGAGCCTTTGGGTCTGGCACTGGTGGGTTCCATCCAGTGCCTCCAGTAATAGAGGAAATTAATTTGAGTTCTGCATGAGGACTGAGTGGTTTATGGAACTGCTGGTTGCTCTCAAAGCTTTCTGCTGCTGGACCTGGGAGTGAATTAACACCTTGACTTCTTTAATAGAAGTTATTAGTGGCTTCATTTGTTAAAGTTGTAATGCTGTGGTGATTATATGGCCCAAGACAAATGATTAACTTTGGAATTGTGTGTTAGCTTGGCTGGCTGTGTTCACTGTAATTCAAACCAGAGTGCACGTGGTGTCCATGGTGTGTGCTAGAGGTTTAAAAACCACATTTCTTGATTTCAGAACTGCTTTTCTTGTGGACCATCTCAGCTGTCTGTGTATTCACACTTTCAGCACCCGAGAAGAGGGTTTTTTTTTTTGTTTGTATCTCTTTCCCAACTTTTCCTTTGAGATTTTTTTCTCTTCCAGCAGGTAAATGCATCCCTTTTATTCTCAGTGTAGTTATTTCTGATTTTAGTGTTTTCAATATCTGGCTATTTCCAGATGAATGGAGACCATCTTTCCAATCTTTGGCTTTAGATTAGATTGCAGCCTGTTGAGCTAGTTTGGGGTATGTTTATTTAGCACTGATTTACATATAAATACAAAGAAAAAATCTAAAGCTTGGTGTTGCTAATTTAGCTATTGATATCAGGGCAGACAGCACCAATCTGTATTAGAAATTCCCTGTGTGGTGAGATACAGTCGTGTCTTCTGCAAATTGACATTTTTTTTAAGATTGCTGCTTTGTTTCCTTGATGAGCTGCTCTGGGTGTTGCAGGTTAATTGCTGGCAGGGTTTTTGCTGGGGCTGTGGCACGGCCGTGCCTCGGCCCCGCGTGTGGAGCCCGGGTGAAAAGCTGATTTTGAACCATCAGCTCGGTCAGTGACACACATGTTGGGGCAGGTTCTGAGAGGATGTAAACGTTTCACTAACTGACCATTTCGTAAGTAAATTACATCCTCTGGGGAGCTGCACAAGGAAACGTTCACTTTCCAGGCATTTATTTTCCAAACACACTTTGTTTCCTCATAGGAACAACGTTTGCTTTTGTGGTGAGACAGCCAAGTCACAGGGTCTGGCTGATCAGTGCATTTTCTTTCCTTTTCTTTTTATAATTTCAAACCCCAGCCTGTTGGCAAAGGTGCTTTAATTTTTCCTGTTATAAAATTCCCCTGCCCATGAGGCAATATTTTAACAGGCAGGGACTGTTCAAACTCCGGGCTGGGTTTGCAGAGCAAACTGTCTCCTGATTGTTTTATCCTTCAGCTCTTGGTGTGTCTTTGTTCAAAGGTAAACCCCTCAGTGAGATGGTAAAGAAAATCTGGCCTCTTGATATTTTAAAGGTGAGAAATCTATTTAAACTGTGTATGATGGCTTTGAATAGCCCCGCTGCTGAGTGCTGCTTGTTTTAATAGAAGTGATAAATACTGTGGCTGGTGCTGCTCTGCAATTAGATCTGAGCTATGTGCTATAAATGACATTTAATGGCAAATGTCAGGTGGGGCCCGAATGGTATCTTCATTTCAGTGTTCCACTTCTTTGGCATAATGCTAAAAAAACCTTAATGGAATTTAATTACTGAAGCATCTATTCAATGATTAGTTAAATGCATTTGTGATACCACTAGTTGGTGGTGGCTGCTGGCTCCTGGTGCCTGTGCTGAGCCCGGGTGGCGGGAGCACAGCGGGAGATGCTCGGGAGGGTCCCTGTCACTTCTGGGTCAGCAGCTCCCTCCGAATCTGCTTCCGTGGAAAGGCAGAGTCTGTAATCAGAGCAAACGTGAGCAGGGATGCTGGGATCAAAAATAGTGCTTACTGCCTCCTCTCACAGTGATTTTAATTACAGCCCATTAATGACGCTCCCCCTGCGTGTATGGGTCTCGTTTTGGGATATTTGTGCAATGCCAGCAGAGACGTGGCACCTCCAGGGCCTCGCCTGGGATTTGTGCCCGGCTGGGCATGGTGTGATACCCTCAAGAGGCTCTGAGGGAGGGGCAGCAGCTCTGTGTGCTGGCAGGACCTTCAACACGAGCACAGCGTGGCGTTCCCTGGAATTCCACGGGCCCGGGGAAGCCGGGTGGGCCCGGCTGGGCGTGCACAGCTCCCGTGTGCAGCCCTGCTCTGCTCCCCTCGGGGGAACGGGCGAGGCAGCCCCGATTTCACCTGCACAGGGTTCTCAGAGCCAGAGCCCCGAGCTGGGGTGGATCCCGAGCTGCCACAGCTGCAGTGGGGGAGCTTTCTGTGCCCCAGGGTCCTGGAGAGGGTGCACGGGCTGTCCCTGAGCCCTGACAGCCGTAATTGTGATTAAACAGCCTTGTCCTGCTGCTGCACACGGGGCTGCCCTGGTGACTTCGTACCTCACCCACACCGGGAACCACAGATGGGATTCAGGGAACATAAAAGGGAAACGGAGCAGAAAGAGACCACAACGGGATTAAATGAGGTAGTAAGCAATGACCCATAACCTTCATGGAAGATCTTATCGTAGTTTTATTTTAAGCCAGTCAGTTTTTAAGCATAACTGCTTTTTTTTTTTTTAACAAGATGAAATTATCTTTTGTCATTTAGGATCGCACTGAAATTTTAAGGGTATTTTGTACTTAAGTGTATTTCACTTAAATGAAAACAGGTGACTTGCTGGTTCTCGGCTCAGTGAGCAGCTTTGTTTCTGGTAAAGCTGGAAAGTTGATGGAATAAATAATACAGTTTATTTTAAATACAGACATCTCTTACGGTCATTACCTGAAATGAATAATGTCCTTTTTCTCCTTTAAAACCCTGGATGAGGCTGTGTTCAAGGTGAGACATGTGGGTGGCACTAAACACAATTAAGGGCTGTTAGGTGACGCTTGTTCCATATCAGTTTTTGTCAAAAATGTGCTGGATTTGTTGAACTTTGCCTTAGAAGTGCAATGCAGTTGAAGCACAGCGAAATTCAGCGCTGACTCCTGGTGAGGTGGATTTCAGGGCTGAATTCACTGAGGCTCAGGCAGTTTTTAGTGCTGTTTATCGCAGTTCCTGACGGATCTCTCCCCGACTCTCAGCTGCCACAATCGTTCTGTGTCTGTCACACGTGCAGTCCCTGCCTTGCAGGCTCCCCTCCGTCCCAGCAGAACGTCCCCTGCTCACGGAGCGAGCTGTGCCGGAGCAGCTCTGCCCAGCTGAGCCAGGGCTGTGCTTCCGAGGCAGTCTGGCAGCTCTAATGCCAAACCACCCACGCTGGGAGACGGCAGATGGCAGCTCCTCGGCAGCAGCGTGCGGAGAAGTCGGGTACCACCTTCGTGTTTGTGAGAAGGCTCGAGCCTTGATAGCTGGGATTTGGGGCTGGCGCTGCCTGGCCACCTCCTCACGTGCACAAAGAGCCCTGCAGATGATGTGCCTTGATGTAAAACTGATTTTGGCCACGTTTTGCAGTTTTTAAAGGTGTGGGCAGGCAGACTGCTGTTTTATGCTTTGGTGTGGGTATCAGCATGTGCCTGTGGGCTGAGGTTTGCAGGTGTGTTCGTGGGGTTCAGTGCCTTCCCCTGTCCTTCGGTGAGAAACAAGGCCACAGATGACCTGTTTGTGATGTTTGGGGCTGTTCGCAGGCAGCGTTGCTTCAAATTTTGTAGGAGCTACCGTGGAGATCTAAAGCAAACACTGTTCAGAACAGAGAGTGCCTCTGAGCAGAAGGACTGTGCATCCCGTGGGGCCTGGGGCCACGTGTGTCCCTGCAGGTGTGCAGTGCTCTGCGCACCTGTGAGAGGCAGAAATTCAGGGCAAGGTGAGTGTGAGGAGTGTTTGGCATCTCAGAGTTACTCCCACGCGAGGCTGAATTAATTTCCAGCATGCTGAGGTGGCTTGATGAATTCCAAAAGGAGTTTTATTTGTGAATAAAAAGGACACAAGAAAAATTCTTGCTGTAAACAGTCAGAAAATGTCAGGCGTAAGCCATTGTGAAAAAATCCGATATTGTTTTGTCAATAAATTATGCTCTCCCCTGCATAGATCACAGAAATGGGCCTTTACCCTGGAAACAGCAATATTTGATACCCCAGGCAGCTTATTCCCAGCTCAGCTCACACTTGAGTGAATCCACTGATCGATTATCCACGGCTTTCCCAAGGCTTCTCATTTCCTGCCTCCCATTACTGCGCTCAATCAGCCCTGCTTTGTGCCCTGCCTTGTGTGCCCAGATAAGCCATCAAGGCATGTTTCTATTAGAAAAGCTCTTGTAGATGGAGCAGTCATTAGATAACAGTAACAGGTTTAAAGGTTGCAGGCTTTGTGTTGGCTCGGGGTGAGAGGACAGCCCTGCCCGGGCTGCTCTGGGCAGGGGCACAGAGGATTAATCTGCATGTGGCCACATTATTGCTTTTATTTCACATTTGTATTTCTTGCTGAACACTGACAATGCTTCTCTGTTTGCAAGGAGTAATTATGTGTTGCTATGCAGGCGTCTGAATTAAATAATCAAGCTGCAAAAATAACATTCATTTGTAGTAATAACCTCTGCATTTCCAGGCTGGGTTTGCTTGGCTTACAAACAGCTGATCAGTTTTCTTAATTAATTAGCAAACAGCCTACGAAAAGATACCCTGAGAACGTGAAATAACACGTGCTGTTGTGGAGAGGGAAGAGAAATAATTCTTGCTGTGTCTCTTTAGCTCCTGATTTCCAGATGGGT
Organism: Edolisoma coerulescens; assembly: GCA_013397115.1. Lineage (NCBI taxonomy): Eukaryota > Metazoa > Chordata > Aves > Passeriformes > Campephagidae > Edolisoma > Edolisoma coerulescens. The sequence continues at coordinate 56,129 of VWZW01006876.1, forward strand.
TCATTTGTGTCCCCCCTCTGCTTTTTTTTTTTCCCCCCACAAGGAATCTGATATGAGTGGTCTTTATTTTTCCTTTTCTTTCCTTTGACTATTAGTAAATGTCAGAATTGACTGAATGTTAAAAACATTTCTACAGCAGGAGTGAGATTTCGTGGTGGAAAACACATTCGAAAGGGAAGATGTTCTTTTCCTTGTCCCTGTTTTGCTGTTTGTTTCTCTGGAATTGCTGCTATTCCCTGACTCCAGCGTGCCCATCTGTCATCTCCAGCATTTGGCACATTGTTCCCAAAGCTAGTTGTGATTTAACATGGCTCTAAATAGGGCAAGTAGTGAAGTACAGTGATTAAATCCCTCTGGGAGAATCTGCAGGACATCTGTGGTCGTTTGCACAGTTTGGTTGTCACAGCCCTGGAGAGAGAACGTGGGATCTCTGAAGATCTGCTCTGGGTGTGCAGTAGCTGTTCTGAAGGGTGTTCTAGGGAAAACGGGAACCTTGGAACTGTCACAAATGCTGTGGGAATCAGGACATTCCTGCTTTTAAAGAGAATGTGCAACATTGTTTTTTTCCCCTGTAAGGCAGCGGCTCGTTTTAAATAGAAGTTGACCAGATGCTTGTGAACTGAGATGCTTTGATCCATTTACAGATTCCATCTAATTCTTGTTCAATGTCCAAAACTGATTCATGCTGTTTAAAAGGAACAAAACCCCAAATGTCAGCAAGAACAAAACCCCCAAATGAGCACTTTGTGAGTGCTGCAGCAAAAGACAATGTTTTCATTAAAGGGGAGAATGTGGTTTTGTAGCACAGGGAATCGTTTTGAGCTGACAGAAGGACACTTGGAATTTAAAGCTCTTGCCATGGCTGCAATTTCTGCAAGCCTGGATTTGGCATGTGACTGTCTGCAGCTTTTCAGATGTAAAGGTGTAAAAAAGAAAAAAAAATCACACTTTAGGAAGTAGGGGACACTTCTTTTGTGTGCACATGGTTTGAAAATAAATAGTCTGCCACAGAAGTTGGCGCCTTGACACCTCTGAGTATAGTCTGCTTTATAAATGACATACGTATTTAGAAAGTTGGCTGACAAAATAGCATGTCTAGGAATTTCTGTGCGATGAGGGATGTAAATGTGAAAAGGGAGACTCTGACAGACGTTTTGTATTTTTAGCAAGATTGAAGCTTCAGGTTAAACCCCACAAAATCATCCATGTTGGAGAGTGGGTACAGAAAGGAGTTGTCAGGCTGAAGCTTTTAAATGAATTGGACAAAAATGACCAATGGTGGTAAAAAGAGGTATTTAGGAAGGAGATCAGCTCACAACCCCCAAAGAAACCCAGAACCCACAACCCAACCAACGAAACCCCAAATGCATCATTGTCACAGACTTTTCTGTAAACAGTTCCTTGCACATCTCATTGTAAATGATATTTTTGTTGCTGCTTTGCCTGTGTATGGAGGCACTGAGCCATTCCATAGGCAGCATTCCATGATTCAAATGGGGAGCTGTCAGCAGCTGCAGCACGAGTCTGATAACTGTTCTGATATTTACACTGGCCCCGTTTACCTTCTCATTTCTAAATCACTTGAAATGCCTCTGTAATAGAATTTAGGTTTCAGGAGTCGGAGGCCTGGGCGGCGGCTGCGGCCCCTGGCTTCTCCTCTGTGCTCAGCCACGTTTGGGTTGGCTGTGTTTTGGTTTTATCACCCGTTTGCTTCTCGTTCTAACATTATGGTTTTTCTCCATAGCTTTAAAAGACACATTATTTTTGTTTTCTGAGGTGTAGTGGAAGAAAAGGCACTTCTGGGTGTTAGGAAACGCCTGTAATGTCCTTTGCTTCGCAGTCCTGCCCTGTCAGTGCCATCAGTCCCACCCTGATGGCAGCCTTGGCAATTCATCACTTCCCTGCAAACTCCTTCGATCCAGCCCCGCCTCCTGAAATCCAGTCTCCCCCCGTGCCTCCGGATGGTGAATCTGATTTCAGGGGAGGAATTGTTGTTGTTCTCTTTCATGTGCAGAGGGGCTGGAACAAAGCACAGTGAGGCAACAGCCGAGGTGTGCTGAGGAGTTCCCATTCCCGATGGGAATCGCTGTCTCCCCATCAAAGTCAAACGCTTGAACTGGCAGAGAGCTCCAGCCCGCATGGAGAGGTTGTGCTTTCCTCAAGTGTGGGATTTCTGAGCGATGAGCTGATAAAATACTGCCGAACACAGTAAATACTTTGCCTGCCTGCATTGTGTTCGCTGTGAATATTCCTGATAAGCTCTTGTGTAATCCCTGCTATTCCAGTTTTTAGTGCTTATTGGGTGTTTGCAGTGGGGCTTCCAGGAGCTGTGGCAATCAGCAGAAACTTCTCTTTGCTTTGACTGAAGGACCAAAGAGGGTGCAGGGGGGAGCAGCAGGGGGGGAAAGCTCACTTTGAACCCTGATTTCTTGCCTCCAGTGTCAGAATGCTTTGTAAGTGCTGCCCTTGGCCTTGTCCCCGCTGCTGAGAGCCCTGTGCTGTTCTGGGACAGAGATGAGGGGGAGGTGAGGTGGTGGCATCGCCGTGTCCCCCTCAGCCTTGGCCTAAAGCTGCCGCTCCCAGCTCTGTGTGATGCCAGGGCAGTGAAACGTTGGCAGTGCTGATCCCTCCCTCTATGTGGAATCACCTCAGCCATCAAGGATCACCTGCACACAGAATCTGGGCACTCGCAGAGTTCCTCCTGCAGACCTGTCCCCTCCTAGCAGAGTCTCTGTAAGGAGACACAGGAGGTTGTGGCCATTCCTTCACACTGCCTGCCTTTCTCCTGCTCTTTTTCCAAGGTGTAGCAAGTCCCTCTCTCTTCTCAGCTCTCCCCTTGTCTGTGGGTGCTTGTTCAGACTTGGGATGATTTGGTTTGTAGGGAACCCTTTGGCAGCGCCTTCCCTGGCCGAGCATAGTGCAGATTTCCAGTCCTCCTCCCCTGGTGTCATTTGCTATTCCAAACCACCACATTCCACGCTGTATTTTGCAGTCCTCCCTCGTGGTTCCATGTGCAGATGTGCCTGTGCCTCCTTTGCGGTGCTTCTTGGAGTTGTATTATTTGAAAGACACCGGACTCCAGAGACACAAACCCTGAAAATCAGAGCATTGATGCTTGTTGTAAACTGTCCTTATGTATGTGAATGGTTTTCGTGCCAGAGTGAAGCTTTCTGAGCATCCTCTCAGGGTTTGTGTAACAAAAGAGTGGGGTTTTTGTCCTCTCAGCTGAGAAATACAAAGAGACTTTGCAGAGAAATGCTGGGTTGATGTTTCCCATCATTGCTGCAAGCTCCACTAATAGAATTTATGAACTCTTAGCGAGAGGGTAACAGATTATTTACTTGGACTTTTTTGTCTTCAGAATTCAGAGAGACTGTTCATAAAAGCTGTGATGCACAGAGCATTATTTCAGGAGAACAGACAAGTCTGCAACCCCAATTTTTGAACAGCAGGCAGCAGAAATCAGAGCCGCCTCTCACTCGTTGTCCTTTTGATTTTTTTCATGCATTAGACAAGCTTGTTGGCTTTGATTGCAAATGTGTTATTTAAAAAGCCACCGCAGCAGGCTCGGGTTCCTCCTGCACAGCCCAGGGATGCTCAGTGAGCGGGTTTGGGGATCGGGGATGGGGAAGTGGTGGCTCGGTCCCAGCTTTCCTGGCACAATGCTGCCACTGGCAGTGGTTTGCTGGTACTACACGGGCTCCGCTCGGGAAACGCTTTGACTGGGAAGGTTTGGATGTTGTTTATTCAGCAGAAAAGCTGCAACACCCAGGCTGGTGCAGGGGAGAGACAATAGAACCTCCCGGCCCAGTAACCTGCGATTTAACTCGGAACTGGAAATGTGTTAGGAGCAGTCTTTGAAGGCTCGAGAGGATTGCAGTCCAGAGGAAAACAAGCTTTCGGTTGCTTCATGCCAAAAGAATGTTACTTTCCCTTCAGGCCTTTGTTTCGTCAAGTGTTTTAGAGCAGCAGGAAGAATTGCAGACCAAGGGGTTCAGAGATAAACTGAGCAGAGTCTGTAGTGACTTGATCTAAAAATTCTCTGTTTAAGTGGTGTTTATGCTTCAGTTTCCTTCTAAGAAGGAACAAATTGGTGGCTGGAGCCTTGACGAAAAAAGAGCATTTGGGGAAGACAGTTTTGTGTAAATTTTGCTGTGGGGTTGATGAGCAGTCAGAGCCTGTAATTATTGTGATTGAAGTGCAGTATCCTATTCTTTTGTGTAATAAAGAACGCCTATGATTATGTCTGGATCCATCTGTCCTTGGGGGAAGAAAATCTATTATCTCTTGCTTTCCACTGTTAAGAATGGCTGCACTGAATGATGTTACTGTGGGTATTCTTTTTTGCATGTTTGGCCATAAATACTTCTTATTTGTGGAAATTAGCAGAGTAAGACCGTTCTGGATGAGGCCAAAAATTGCAGTCCTTTTCTGATCCCTGCCTCTTTCCTTGGGTTAGTTAGTGTGAGTCAGTGGATTGGGGTTTGCTGGCCACATGCACAGAGAGACACAACTGCACGGTGAGCAGGAGGTTCTCGTTGCCTTTGTCTGGGCTGAAAATCAATCTGTCACCAGCCCAGGCTGGAGAAATGCCCTCCTCCCTTTGGGTCTGGCCTCAGGGGTTTTTCCCAGTGAGGACTGAGTGGGCTCTGGTCCGGTTTCCCTGTCAGTAATGCCCCAGGGTTGTTTTTCAGAGCAAGAGGGACCATCTGCTGATGAACGTGAAGTGGTACTACCGCCAGTCCGAGGTGCCCGACTCCGTGTACCAGCACCTGGTGCAGGACAGGCACAACGAGAACGGTGAGTGGGCTCTGCAGAGCCAGCCCTGCCCTGCTTCTGCTCTCAATCCCAGTTTTAACAAAGCCAGAACGCTTCTGCACGGGGGTATGGAACCAGGACGTGGTGAGAACAATGTATTAGAAAAGGGGTGATGGGTTCTTACCTGCCTGGTGTCACTGGTGTGTGTCCTGTCCCTGTACTCAGGGACATTCCAGGTGTGGTGGAAGTGCTGGGCTGTATTGTTAATATTTAATAATAGTAACAGCAATATTAATAATAGTGTATTAATAATAATAATTATAATTCTCTCCTTGAGAGAGGATAGAAAAGCAAAATAACCCTGGCTCCCTGGTAGGCCTCCTGGGCACTGTACTGATAACTCACTGAGCACCACGTTATCTGCAGAAATTGTGGATCTCTTCTGGTTTTTGTGGTTCTGCCACCGTGTCATGAGAATGGGTCTTTTACATTCCTGCTCCCTTACACACATGAATATTCACTGTGATTAATATTGCAGTGAGGGATGGAGCTGAAGCACTTGGAGCTGAGTTTCTCCTTTTCTCTTTGCAAAAACAAGTGTGATCTTGGGTTTAATAGAAGCAGAAGAAACTTTAGTACATATCCCAGTGTCATTTATCTCTCGCCTCCAGGGAAGACATAACATTTGCTTCTGTTCTTACCAGGAAATTTCCTTGAGGCAACTGTTAAAAATTCTGAAGATACTCCAAGGTGAACCGTGATGATAAAAGTTGATGATTGAAATATGGAATGCAGCAACTTTCTGGTGCCTGACAGAACAAAGTTGAGCACACGTTCCCCTTTTTGAGGACATTTTGTGTGTGCTTTTAGCAAAAGCTCCACAAGTCTAATGTTTCTCTTAACTAATTCATTTGAAACTTCTAACAATGAGATTACAGGCACAGTGTCAAAAAGTATTTTTGATAGCATGGCTGCTTTTTTATGCAGTCTCATGTGTGCGGAGAAGTATTTTTGTGTCTTCCTCAAAGGTATAAGAAAGAAGTCATGGAAAAAGTTGTCTTCCAGTTCTTTGTTAACACTCAGAATTTTCTGTGTTTGAACATGAATATCAATATTTACCTCAAAGCCAGAGCACTACGCAGTTCCTACTGTTGAAGATCTGACATTAAATATGCACAACAACCAAAACTTTGCCCTGGAAACCAGAACAAATTAATTTCCTTGGTTCCTTTCACCTGGGAGTGAGTGCTCCCAATGGTCCAGACGTGTCACCCAGTGCCCCTGAGAGCCCTTTCCCTTGAGAAGTTCTGGGAGAATTGAAGTTTAAGAATGGATACGATGTTCTCACGCATTAATTCTTACATCCCCTCCTTTACTGGCGGCACGAGCAGCGTGTTTGTCACCTCAGAATGGGTATCTGAGGAGCTCCTGGAGCTGTGACCTGCCAGGGGCACTGCCCAGGGGCAGGGTGGCCCAGCTGGCGTGTCAGGGGTTGTTTGTGTTTGCTCCCTGCAGACTCGGGGCGGGAGCTGGTGATCACAGACCCGGTGATCAAGAACCGAGAGCTCTTCATCTCTGACTACGTGGACACCTACCACGCTGCTGCCCTCAGGTCAGTCACGGGCTGGGGGGTTCCTGGGGCCGGGGTCATGAACAGCCAGCTCAGCTTTGTCCTCCTCTCCTGCAGTGATTCGCTGGGTTCTCTGCTCTGCTTCAGCTGGGAGCTGCAGTTCTGCAGTCTTCTTTCAGTCCCAGTCAGTCAGTGGTGCTCAGCAGATGCTGGTTCCCATCGCTGCCAGTTCAGGTCACTGCTGGTTCCTGCAGGGCACTGCCCTCCCCTCGGTGCCTGATTTCCCTGTTAGCAGTGGCATCTCCTGCAGCACTGACTCTCGGGGTGTTTTCTGACTGCTTTCCATGGTCACAGCTCAGCCCAGAGGAAATCTGCCTGCCAGGAGGGAATGGCCCAGGTGTGTGCCCTGCACTCTGCCCTTCCCCGGGGCTGCTTCTCTTCCTCTCTCCAGGCTTTTGGCTGAACTGCCCAACCTTGACAGGGCTGAGGGAGACACCCTCACTTCGAATGTTCTCAGATCCCAAGAGCAAGGCATTATTTTTCAGCTGATTTTCAGCATGCCAAACATGCATGGATATTGTCAAAATGCAAATTGAATAATCTCCCTGATAATAGTGCTCAGATGGTGTTTCACCAGAGCCATCTGGAGACATTTTTTTGTTCAGAGTCACTTTGCTGAAGCCACTTACTTCAAGACAAACTGGCTTCTGTTCTTGGGGGGAGAAGTCTTTGATTTACATATTAGACTTTTTTTATAAGCTCAGAGCATTCCAGTGGTGTGCTAGGAGCCCATGGAATTCCACAGTGCCTCTGCTGAGTCGCCTTCCAGCTTCAAATCAGCATTCCTGGAGACTCAGGAGCTTGGCTGTCCTCATGGAACCAGGCTGGAAATCTGCTCAGACACAGAGAAACTCAACTGTGTGTCTGGAATTTTCCCTGGGAGTGTTTTAACTTCCCTTCTACATCCTCTCAGTTCTTTTTTTCCCTTTAAAGAAAAGATAGAAATGGAAAGATAAAAATGGAATATACGTGTGTGCCAAACAAACTTGAAAAATAACCTCTGAGTGTACAAGATGAGCATAAGGATAATTGCACATGGTGTTCTTGCAGAGAACATGGAGGAGGCAGAATGTGTCGTGATGCATGAAAGGTTAACATGAAATTCTAATTTATTATAATATGGGATTATTTCTCTGCCCTCTGCAAACAAATAGCTCTGGACACACAATGAATTGATGACAAACTGGGAAATAAAACCAGTGATTGTAACTACCAGTCTTCTGCTCTAACCAGTGGGAAAATTTAACTAGAGGGTAGTTGTAGATCTCTGTGGAAGTGTGTAATGAAAGTTATGTGCTTTTTACCTCTCTGGTAAATCTTCCTGGTGAAATGCAGAACTCCTGGTCTGAAATGCTGTGAACAGGATGCGCTGCTGCCGTCGATAGAGATAACGCAGCTTATCTGGGAAATGCTTATTAGCTGGCAGGTCAATTATTGAAAGGAAGCTAAACCTCTTTCCCCGGAATACTTTTAAAATGCGAATTTAATGTGAAATATCAAAACAAATCCCCCTCCTCGTTTTCTGTCTTTCTAAATGACTGAACTTGGAAACCAGCGTCAGCCTCCAGCGAGAAAATCACTGTTAGTGAGCAAGCCTGGCGCTCAGTGTTTGTGTGTGATGCCTCTCACAGACCTTGCTGCTGGTCCTTTACAACCTGCCAGGACCTGGGCAGTGTCCAGGGCTGCTTTTGGTCTGCCAGGAGGGCCATGGGCTGGGCACTGGGCACTCACAGGGGCAGCTCTGCAGCCTCCACTCCCAGGAGCGATTTTGCCTCAGAGCAGCCCCGACTTTATTCATCCCCAATCCCCCCGGGGTGTTCCCTGCCCTGCAGCAGCTGTTTGCTGAGAGCTCCTGGTCGGGGCAGAGCTCTGAGGGGCTGCTGAAGCCTTTCTGAAGTGCTTTACCCTGAGAAGATGAGGGAAGGGCAGGGAGCTGAGCGTTTCAGCTTCCCCAGTGCCCTCGTTCTTGCTGAGGGATGCAGAGTTCTCCAGGGGCAGTGCTCTCCAGCTCTGCATCTCTGTGCCCAGGCTGCTCAGCAGGATCACTGCAGGAAAACAATGATTCCTCTGGGTGTGCTGGTGGCTGCAGCACTTTTTATTCCATTTTAACCAGAACTGGCAAACCTTTACCATGCTCAATAAGCCCCTTAGCAGCCTATTTGTAACAGTGAGCACTGTTCAGGAGATACCAGCGAGGAGAGATGAGGTCTGTGTTAGAGCCTGACAGTCTGAGAACAAGAAATACCTTGTGTTTGTGTTCATTGCACTGTCTCAGGTTTAGATTAAAAGGCCCAGCCCTGGCTGCCCGGCCCATTTCTCTGCCTGCTTCTGGTCTGATGTACTCTGGGGCAGCAAACTGGGCTGTGTGACTGACAGAGCACGAGCAGCTGTGCAACAGCAGCCGCCCAACAAACCCTCCAGGAAATAAGAAGCAACTTCTTATAGTCAGTCTTAATGCTCATCTTAAGGATAATGACTTCATCAGCGAGCTGTATTAAAAAAATTACTAGCAATCTGAGGTAGAACAAGTTAATAAATCCTCAAGAATCTTTTTTTCCTCTTTTTTTAATAAGTCTTTGTGTGTTTTACTCTCTCAGGTATGAAAATAGAAGGAAGAAACTTCTGTCTGCTTGGAATTTGGATTGCAGACTTGCTAAAAGCACCACAGCTCTGCTTTTTATTTGGAGTTTTTGTTAAACTGAAGTTTTATTCAGCCTCCTAAATAGAAAGCTGACTTCAACAATGTGGACAGTGGAATTTTGGAAGATGTAACTGTACTGAGACTGTAAAAACTTTCCAAATAAGACATTGTCAGGATTGCATTTCGAGCTATTGTATGTTGGGCTGATTAAATTTGGGCTCCTCAGGACTGTGCTGGCTGAAGGAGAATTAATGAATGTTTCTAGAGCACCATCTGAGCCACTGTAACTGCATTTCCTTCCCTTTCCACCGTGGGAAGAACCCACATGGATTTTTCTTACAACAGCCTTGTATTTATGACGTTTTGGACATTTATGAGAGCGAGGATGCCTGTGGCTCATACCCAGATTGCAGTGGCACTTAATTAAAGTAGCTGTTATTCAAGCTGGAATTCTAATGCCGTTTTCTCCTCTTTCTTTCTTCCAGAGGGAAGTGCAACATCTCCCATTTCTCTGACATATTTGCTGCTAGAGAGTTCAAGGCACGAGTGGATTCATTTTTCTACATCCTGGGCTATAATCCAGAGACAAGGTAAGTGAAAATGGCTTTTAAACTCCACTTCACCGCTGACCTGAGCTGGTGTTCACTCAAAGGTTGGACTTGATGATCTTGGAGGTCTTTTTCAACCTTAATTCTGTGAAAATTACTCAAGGGAAGAAAGGTTAAAATCCAGCTGGTAGGAGGGTGGGGTGGAAGGGATGCGAGGGAGAAGCTGCATCTTTCTGAGTGTGTGTTTATACAAGAGAAATATCAGAGCACAAAACAAAATTGTGCAGTGAGTCCTGACATCCGGGTGCATCTCTGGGTAAATGATGTGCTGCTTCTAAACAGCTTCTTGGAAACATGGAAGTTTTTTAAAGGTTTCAGGTTTTATCAGGAATTCTTGGCTGTCTTCTTGGTTGAATGTACACCCCTGAAAAAACTTTTAAAAATCATTTGCATCTTCTAGTCAGCAAAGTTGAAATTTAGACACTTCTAAGAAATCGAATTGAAAGTTTTTAAGTGTGGAAATTCCTGCTTTCCTGTGTAAATAGTCATTCCAGAGTCCCATAGCAGGAATTCCTGGCTTGTGCTTTGCTGGCCTAGAACAAATGAGAGGTACAGAAAGAACTTTCTTTGGGAATCAGTTCATATTTGAAGAAGGTGTGTCCAGCGTGCTCTTCAGTCTGCCTGGGGTTTGTTCAGCCAGCCTTGGTCAGCTGTGTTGGGAAAGCACAGCTCAGACCAGGCTGTAGCTGTGTTATTTTCTGGGTCCAAACACAACACTTTCTCCGTGTACGGGATTTTCTAAACACAGAAAATGCCTCACAAGTGCCAGCCTCGAGGAGTCTGTTGTTCAGGGGGGATATTTCCATGAGCACTCCAGTGAAAGGTGAATAAATTGGCCCAGGTCTCTGCTGGGCCAGATGATTGTTCCTTTCAGTGCAGAACACAATCAGCTGTGGACCTTGATTTCCAGAGATATTGTGGAGGAAAGTCTCACTTGAAGCAGGGATTAGATAAGCATATAAATAAGAAATATTTGAATTGTTACCTGGTAGATTTACTGTTTCTAATGCAGATCTGAATCTTTGTGCTTCAGGGCATTGCCAGCCACTAACTGCTTGCAGTTAGGAAGGAACTCCCTGTGTGGGTATTTATTGTGTAATTGTCTATTTATGAGGCTTCCTGTACCTTATTCTGAAGTGTCTTAATCTGTCTTTGTGGCTGAGAGGGGACTGGACTGGTGGAACTCCCTCACTCGGGCATTTCCCCTTCACTGCGAGTCTCTGGGAGCCAACCTCGCTGGTGGTGGATGGTGCTGAGCCCTGGGAATATCCCAAATTCAAACACCATGTGTTAAAATGCTTTTGGAACATCGCTGGTGTGTTTTCTTCTGAGCAGTCCACCAAGGCAAGGCATTTATGAGGTTTTCATGGTGCCCCTCTCTGATATTCAGCACCCTCCTTGACCCATGTTTGTCGCTGTACATCAGTGCATTTTGGGTTTGAGTGTTGGTATTGGTGGCTGATGGATGATTTCTCCTGTGAAATGCCATTTTTGTTGCTGTCAGTGTGGTTTTAAACCCACTTTCTGTGTAGAAGTAGCTGTTAATTCTTCCAGCTATTAGAGAATGACTGAGCCTGAACAGATCAATGAAATGACAAAGCAGAGCGCTCAGTGATCAGCTAATTACTCAGACTAGCCAGCTCTGAAAGGTAGGTTTTTCTTCATTTGGTTGCAGCCAGGTTTTTTTCCTGATCCCAGCTCATCAAGCCTGTATTTTGTCTTGGAATGGGGAAGGTTCAGCGAGAGGAGCTAAATGAAGGCTGACACTGACATCTCTAAGTATACGTAGATTAAAAAGCTGCTGAATTTTTGCTTGGAACTAGAAATAACCAGGTATTATTCTACAAAGAGTTTCATGGCCATGGATCAAAATTCCTCCTCCCAAACACTGTTTGAAAAATAATGCCAAACATTCAAGGCTTGGGTGAATTTCAGAATGGAGGTTTTGGGAAGTGTTTGTGTTTTAGTTGCACAACATTTGCTTTTCCTTTATTTTTAATCTTCTGCAGTGTTCTTGCTGGGGGATGTTGTGAGCCAAGTGATTTTTGGGGTGTCCTGTATCTTAGGGAACGGCTTTAGATCGTTTGAGCAGAGCCACAGGAGCTGAAACACTCAGTTTACTGAACAATTAAATTATTATGGTAGTTCATGGAAGCAGCCAGGCTGTTGGTGAAGGTTCCCAAGCAGGGGGTGGGAGGTACCAGAGAATAAGCAACAAGGAAATTGTGTATCCACCTATGCTACAATGAACATTTCTCACTGGATTATTGTACGAGAAGGTCAAGGTTTGTTTTGTGGCCTGATCTGCTTTGCTTACTCTGTCTTTCAAAATTTGGGAAACTTTTTATCCTTCTTTAGCCTCATGGTAGATTGAGACATCTCAGATGCTGGAAAATAGAGGGATGTACCGTAATTAAAGCCTTGTGTGCTGCAGGGGAAGGGATGTTACCTTCATGTAAATGGTACCTAAGAGCATGTTTGAGAATTACCTAACAAATAGGGAGGTCAGGGATGAAGGCTGGTGCAGGAAGCTCAGGCAGTGAGTCAGGCCTGGCTCCTCGGGGGTTCACGCTGTGTTCACACGTGCTGGTTGTGAGAATTAATATTCCTTAAATGCTCTGGTACACTGCAGCATGGACGGAACGCGAGTGTTCCGTGACTCGGCCTCCTGCTCCGCTTTCCAGCACACGAACTGTGCTGCGCGTTCAAACGCGGAGCTTTAGCGCCCGGAACCCTCGGAGCCTTGGGACGAGGGTGATTTTCAGCAGCGGGAGTAGCAAAGCTTTGGGGCTGGTGCTTGGATCGCCCCTGGAGCAGCGCGGGGGCCGGGCTGGGCTCGGCGCGTTGGCCGTGAGGGATCCCCCAGCCAGGGCCCCTCAGCCCTCATCCATCCCTCAGCCCTCCCTCAGCCCTCGGCCCTCCCTCAGCCCTCACTCAGCCCTTCCTCATCCCTCAGCCCTCCCTCCGCCCTCCCTCAGCCCTCAGTCCTCCCTCAGCCCTCATGCCTCAGCCCTCCCTCATGCCTCAGCCCTCCCTCATCCCTCCCTCCGCCCTC
>VWZW01006876.1:68998-103578 GCA_013397115.1 Edolisoma coerulescens
GGGTAGCCCGGCTGTATTCGCGAATCCCCGGCCGGGGTTGATCGCTGTATTTATTAGCGGATCCCCGGCTGTATTTGCGGATCCCCGCTGTATTTATCAGCGGATCCCGGGTGTATTTATTGCCGGAGCAGGGCTGGCGCGGGGAGCCCGCGGCGCCGTTCCGGAGGCAGGGCTGCGGGAGGCAGGGCTGAGGGGGGGAGGGAGGGGCACAGCACATGCTCCGTGCCGCCGGTCCGAGGGCGAAGTTTCTGCGTTCTGCGTGCGGGCTTAGGTCACAGCACAAGCTCAGTGCAGGCTCGGCGAGGTCTCCCAGCCCGCATGTGCCTCCATTTTGAGTTGGTAGAGTGGAAAAGGCAGAGTTTGAGCTGGTAATAGAGGGCTCAGCAATCCATCCCAACCCACAAGCGCCTGTCATAGTCATGGATGATCCATTCAGCCCCTGCAGGTAGGCTACATCACTCCGGCCTCCCCGAAACCATGGTGATTTTTGCTGTTGTTCGTGACTTCTGCAATGTTTATGAGATCATTTCATTGCTGTTGCATGTTCCTGAGAGCCCTGCCAGCTGCTCCCGGAGCAGGAGGGCACTGCCAGGGGCTCTGCCTGCCGAGGGGGGCACGGGGAGAAACGCTGCAGCGGGGTGGGTTTGGGGGGTTTTTGGGGGTTTCAGTGGAGCTGTGTGCATGCAGGTCCGGGCGGCTGCAGAGCCTCCCTGCAGGCGCTGCAGGAGCGCGATCAGGGAACGTCCGGGCCTGTTTGGGTGATGCGAGAGGAGGGTCGTGCATCAGCAGCCATTGGTTGCTCCGAGGATGGGTGGTTCTCCCGGTGACGGAGGGCGCTGGTCCCGCTGACACTTGCCCAGGTGTGAAGGAGCTGCCGGGGCCGTGTTTGCTGTCATCCACACGCGGATAACGCTGGTGCATCTGAACCTGCTGCCGTGTGCGGGAGAGCAGCTCCGGGAGAGCTGTGCAGGCAGCACCAGAGGCTTGTCAGGCTGGCAAGCACGGGGTTGGGCTGATGGAATAAAGTGCAGGGCTTGGGCTCTGAGGTCCTTGTGGGACAGCCAGCAGTGTCACTGCTAAATATAAATGGGTGTGAGAGGACTCGGGTGTGTTGGTGGAGTAAACACCGTTGTGCAGCCTGTTCTTGTTCCCAGGGGTCTGTCCTTGTGCAGAGCGGGGCTGTCCTGCCGTGGTCCCGCAGAGCTGACCCCTCACCCTGGGCTCTGGGGCTGGGGAGATGCTTCAGCCAGGGGAACTTGTTTGGGAGTTCCTGCAGGGTTTGGATTGAAAGGGAACAGGACTGTGTGTGCTGCTCACAGTGACATCTCTGGAACTCGAGAGCAGGAGGTTGGCCCTTAGCCCTGCACACATTGTCACTCACCTGGCAGTGGCTGTGTCACTGGGGCTTGGAGACAGGAGGGACAGTGACTTCTCACATGGGCACAGAGTGACAGGACAAGGGGGAGCAGCTTCAGATGAACAGAGCACAGATTGAGATGAGAAATTAGGAAGAAATCCTTTATTGTGAGGGTGGTGAGGCCCTGGCACAGGTTGCCCAGAGAAGCTGTGGCTGCCTCATCCCTGAAAGTGTCCAAGCCCAGGCTGGACAGGGCTTGGAGCACCCTGGGGTAGTAGAAGGTGTCCCTGCCTGTGGCAGGGGGTGGAACGGGATGGTCTTTAAGGTCCCTTTGAACCCAACCCAGCCTGTGATTCTGGTCAGAAGCTGAGGAATGAGCGATGAACAAACCTGCAGAATTCTGCTCGTGTCAGTGCCGTGTCCATGCCTGTATCTTACCCCAACTGTCATTCCCTTACCCATTTCGTTTTATACCTCTAGAACATAAAAAAAATCAAAACCACCTATTTCATGTGGATCACTGGTCACTTTTGCCATTGGCTGAAGCAAAGTCCTGCTAATGATGACAGAGCTCAGTTCCCTTGAGCTTCAGTCTGGCTGGATCACCTCTTAGTTTAGAGAGGAGTCTCCATAGGCCTGAGCTTTGGACACATTCTTATTCCTAATAAAGGAGCCACTTGAATATTTGCAGGAATCTGTCAGTGCTCTGCAGGAATACAGGGATATGGCAGCTTAGCTTGTGTCCTTAACATTGGTTTTAAATGTTCACTTCTAGACAGAAGGGGCTGGGCAGCCAGTTTATAACCAAGCAGCTCCTCAGGTCTGTGTGTAGGTGCCCAGGGCTGTACACTTGGGTTTAAAAAAAAAAGCAACAACACGAATAGAAACCCAACCTCCCTGCTCCCCCCAGCCAGGGAACACCCCTAAAACCCACAGCCCTCCCCCAGGAAAACCAACCCAAGAAAAGCCTGGGTGGCAGCAGGATGAGGCTGTGAGGTGTCTTGGTGCTGGCAGGATCTGCAGTGCTCTGAACTGCCCCATCCTCCGTGGTCAGCCTGGAGCTGTGCTCCTGCAGTTACTCCGTTCCTAACGGAGAGTTTTGTCCTGGCTAGGTGCCCAGCAGATTCTCCCAGTTCAGGCACTGCTGGTGGGTGGTCTGGTGAGTTAATGCCACTCCAAACAGCTGTTAGGAATTGCAGATATATCATGGGAAGTGCTTGAATATTGTCCTTTGGATGAAGAATAGTCTCTTCCGTTTGTTCTGCCTTCATTTCAGCTTTTTTTCCAGGCATAAATCAGTAAGATTACCTCTTTCCCCTTCCTTCCAATTGTTTAGGATGTAATTTGTTTTAATTAGAGCTTGTTTCCAGGTGTATGGTGGAACTAGGGATACCTTCCAGCTCCTTTCATGCTTCCCATTCTTCATGCTTATCACCTCTGACACGAGCTGTTGCCTCTCCCCGTGTTTGCTGTTCAGGGAAGCTGGAGATTTGTGCTGTCAAGCAAGTTCAGAGCCCCGGAGGTTGATCATTGCCTCTGATCTGATGAAGCTTTATGGAAGAGTTCCCTGCTGTGCTGCTGCCCAGTTCCACCGTCCTGCACAGGCACTGGGGCTGTGCTGGAGCAATGGTGCTGCTGTGCTGTTCAGTCTGGTTTAACAGGGAATATTTGCTCTGGGAAGTGCGAAGGCACTGCCTGGCCACTTTAGAAACTGTGCAGGACAAACAGCATCGTTCCATGCTGGATTCATTTACACATTTGCTCACCAGTGTAAGTGCTGCTTGTAAACAACACTCTGGTTCTATTAAACTCACACGTAACCAGATGAAAACCTTTGCATTATGCAGTGGTTCTCAGTAATTCATTTCTTTGAACTCATGATCAAAATGCTGGTGTCTTCCTTACCTGGAGGTGAACAAGGGTTAGAGAGGTGCTCCATGGCGTGTTCCCCACACAGGTGATTCCTGTGGGGAGAGAACACTTCCTTCCTGTGCAGTAACTTGGCTGAATTATTGTCACCTCCGTCCCATCTTTTGGGTGGGGGACAGCACTGAGGACTCTCTATAGGTTTTTTTTTTTTTTCCTCCTCTATAAGCACGATGGAAAAATAACATTATCTTGAAAAAGCTTTTCCTGTCTGACTCGAACTTGTGCAAGTACTTCCTTCTGCAGACAGCAGCCGGGTGCAGAGCAGCCTCCACGTCCTTCCCGTGGTGCCCCTGCAGTCAGGAGCAGGCTGGAGCTTGCTCTGGAGGTACAGGAGTTGGTACATGTTCATTCATTCCTGCTTTGGAGTGAGCAAGCACTCAGAACCTTCCCTTATAAGTTCATTTGCCTGAAATACAGGTTGGATTTTTCGGCCAGAACACAAAATTACTTCTGCTTTTTTTTAAAATTACAACACACTGTTAAAATAGGTTTTAAATGAAGCTTAAACTTACAAGGGGAAAGAATATTTTCTGAGCATTTGGATACTATTTCTATAAAATGAATTTTAAAATCTTGCTTAAAGAACGAAGGTTTAAGACACAGGTGAAATGAGGGAACTTGTTCATCTGAGGTATTTAACTCAGGTTTGTGGTAGTTGTGGGATTTTTTTTGGTTAAAGGTTGAGTAGCCTGAACGTGTTTGTCCCTTTTACATTTTGAAGTGTGCAGTGTATGAACATGACATGCATAAGATAATTTTGGGTTAAAATTAAGGATCCACTTGGCTCAGTATCCTGCCTCCCAACAGTGACCATAAACAGATGCTCTTGGCTGCAGTGCCAGTCACTTCCAGGCCCTGATAAACTGGTTTTTAATCTGCTGAAGTTGGAGTGGAGTAATTTTGTTCTCTCCCATTTTGTCCCTCTGGAAATGGAACAAAATGATCCTTGCCAGATGTTTTTAGAACTGCCTCTGAAGAGCAGGGGTCTTTCATCTTGGGTATTGGACTATTTGAATTAAAGGATTTTTTTTAAAAAAACCTTTTCTTGAGAATTTCTTGGGAGTTTCTGTTAATTTTACAGAAATCACAAGTATCTAGGAGTTACTTTACTGTGTGATGCTCTCAGTGGGTGTAGCTGATTATCTGGCCATTAATAATGACTGGTTAATTAGTGTTAAGTGTATGATTGCAGTTTATAATCTATTCTATAATGCATATATCTAACACAGGCTTGGTTTTATTTAGTAAAGCCACTGATGTTGATACCAGGCTTCATAAATAACCTCAAATCTCCTAAGATTCCTTGTTCAGTGCTACAGCTTGTTATTGCTTATTAAAAACAAACCTACAACCCAAACCCTTCCATATCCTGGCTTTAAGATGTCTTTCCTCCTTTAATCTTTGGTTATACAGAAATAATGACCTTGTCCAGCTGTTTTTGGACACTTCCTTAGCCAGCAGCCTGTCCTCACATGGGGATGGCTGAAAGCACAGGAACCCCTGTGCTGGTGCCACCTCTGGTGCCATTCCCACAGCCCTGACCCTGCTCCAGCTGCGTTCCAGGCTGCTGAGGGCACCTCAGTGTGATGGCTGAAGCTTCCTCTGCACGTGGAGTTTGTGTCCCTGATGTGCCCATGCCACGGCAGGCCGTGGGTTTTAGCAAGTTGGCTTTGGAAACCCTTTCTGGAGAGCTCCAGAGAGAGTCAGAAACACTGTTTGAGGGGAGGTTTGTGGCTGAGTGAACTGGCTGGTTTAAAAACCTTCTTCTGTTAGAGCATCCCTGTAATTTAATTAGGGATCACCTCAATCTGCAGAATCAGGGACGATGATGCCCGGGGTGGTTACGTGGGTAGCACAGAATGTTGTCCTGTGTGTGATGTTTGGGTTCTGGTTTTGTTTTGGGGTTTTGTTGTGGGTTGTTTTTTTAAACTTAATGGTAGCACTGAGTTATTTCCATGGGGTTTGAGCTGTTGCTGGCTGGCAGAAGCTGTGTGAGAGCCAGTGGGAGTGCGGCATGTGGGGAGAGCACTGAGGGCACGGCGACCACAGCAGAACAAATAAACCCTGGCTGCTGCTGGGTGCAAGGAGCTGCACAAGAGCAGAGCTGGTTCCATGGTGCTGCAGCAGGGCCACCTCCCTCAGCCCCGTGCCAGCCAGTGTGAAAAATGTGCCATTACTGCAGAGCAGGTCTGGTGCTGAACTCTGGCAGTGAAAAGGGAAACATGAAAGGAGCAGTTGCACCATTTCTGAGATGCCTCCTTGTCAGGCGATCCCTGACCCTGAAGGGCCACCGGGGCATCCAGCCCGTGTAGTCCCATCAGAAGCCTGTCAGCCTCCTGGCAAAGGCCTTCCCTGGACGTGCTGGGCAAGGAACTGGCTGGGATTCACATCAAGGACAGGGCAGGGCTGTGCAGAAATCCCCGAGTGCCTTCTGCCATTGCCTCCAGCCTCGGGAGAGCTTTGCTGCGAGTTCCCGGCCTTGGATCCTGCCTGGCTCTGGGCATTCTGCACCAGCGGGTCCTGAGCCCAGCTTATCCCCAGAGCTGTTCTGCTGTGCCTGGGGGCAGCTCTGGCTGCCACGTTCCTGTCCTTCATGCACTGTGTCCATGGGCAAAGCTGCCATCTGTGCCAGCCTTGGTGTGACTGGTGAGCGGTGTGAACAAGAAGGCAGGCGACAAACAGGGTGAAGCTCGTTTCTGTATTGGAAATCGTACAGGAGCTGCTGTGCCAGCCTTCCTCCCTCTCTCCTCCTTCCTAGAGCTGGGAAATGAGAGCTCTGCACCAGCCTGTGCTGCCTCAGTCCCCGCTCGTCCTCACCTCTGAACTGTTTTGTCTCAGTGGTGCTGCCTTTGGCCTTGAACCTCCAACCTCCCCTGTTGCTTCAGAACGGAGAGGACAAAGCTGCATCGAGCTGAACATCCTCTCTCCTCTCCCGGAGCTGTGTGGAACAAGGCTCAGTGGATCAGAGCGTGCTGCTTTGCCCTGCTCTGCCACAGAAGCCTCCTGCCTTTTTGATATTCCGGCGCTGGCTCCCAGCTCCTTTCTGACCAGCCCCTGTTTACTTTGCAGAACACAACGTTGCCATGGCAACAGGTTACTTTTCAAAGGGAACATCTTGTCATTATATTTAATCCACTGCAGCTGAGGAGGACTGAAATATTAAGTTGTTGTTGCTATGGATACTGCTTTGTTACAGCAGTTTCTTTTGTGTCACATTTCATATACAGTGTTGGCTCCTTTTTTCCCTTTCCCATCGAATAAACACAGGATGCCATTCCATTTTTATTGTAATTGCTCTCACCAATATGATTTAGCTTCAAATCTGCAGTGCATTTTGGTTTCCATAGCAAGAATTTTTCTTTCCATTTGAAACCCATTCCTGGGGATGTGGAAACAGTAAAAATTATGGAGCAGATCGTGTGCCCTTGAGGAGCCAGGGGCTTTGTGCCCTTTTAAAATCCAAATGGGATGTTGAGCAGCCTGCCAGAGCCTCCTGCACAGCAGCTCAACTCAGCCCAGCCCTCACCTTCTGGGCAGGGGAGGGAGCACCTTGAGGTGTGAACATGCTCAGGAAATGGTGATTGGGTGATGGAAAGACACAGAAATATTTCTGTCCATGCTTCATGAGGAATGGTTGGAGAGCCCCACTGAATTCCCACAGAAAGAGTTGGGAGCAGAAGTCCCATCCCAAACTTTGCTTTTAACTTTGCAATTACAGGATGTTCCAGCCTCCATTCTTAAATGCCTCATATAATCATATTCAGTGTGGTGCAGCTGAAGAAACTGGGAGCTGGGGGATATTTGGTTCTTCCCATCTGAGCTGAAACCAGCCCAGTGTTCAGTGTAGGTACAGCCCCTGCTGGTGCAGCTGCAGACACTGCACAGGAATGTTGTGAGCTTCCCTTACACTGATGAGTAGGGATGTGCATGGCCTTAAAATGAATTCTGGGAGGAAAGGAAGAGCATCAGCATTTTCTGTTGTCAGCTTTCCCTTTGCTCCTCACAGGGAAGAGTTCTGACACCTTGTAGCTGAAAAAACGTAAGCTGGTATTTAATGTATAACTTTGTAAACAGAAAATTGATTTCCTAGTTCCATCATTTCCTTGAATACCTGAAAACAAGAAAACAGTGTCATGTTGTCTTGGAAAAATATGCATTGGGGGAAAACATTTTGATGTGTTCTCATTGTTTTCTGGAGGCTTTTGGCTCATATTTGGAATGGATTTCTTTCCTAGGAGAGTAGCACTGTCCCAGCCCCTGCCAAGGGACACCTTCCACAGACCAGGTTACTCAACATACCTGAGCATCCCCTCTTGTTTTCTTTATAATGTGTTCTTTTTGCTTCTGTTGCATTTGCATTGGAAATGCAATGATAAAAAAGACAGAATACAACCCTGAATTTCATTAATTGCAATTCTTTCTCACTGCTGTTTTTTTTTTTTGTATCTTAGGAGGCTAAACAGTACCCAAGGTGAAATCAGAGTTGGACCCAGCCACCAGGTAAGGGGTTCTGTTTGTATTCCAATATCCAGAGATGCTTTTGCCTCTTGGTCTGTTCAGATGACAGGTGTTTACAATTGCATGTGTTCAGATACGGTGGGGTTTTTTAGAATCATCTTTAGATGACTCACTTTAGTGAGTTCTTTAGAATTCCTTAGCTCACTTACTGAGATTTTTCTGTGTCAGATGTTGATATGTTAATGATTTTTAGTAGCAGAAGTGCTATTGGGTTAATTCTTGAATAACATTGGAGGAATATGAGTAACTGCTGGAAGTTAAAGAAGTGCTTTAAGTCATTTGGATTGTTAAAATAGAAATTGAGAAGGCTGCTGAGTGTGTTCACACACTGGGAAGCAGAATAAGGTTAAGACTCTAGATGTTCCTGGTATGTTAATTCTAATTTGAGAGAAATCCTTCATAAGCATTGGAAATAATCTGTTCTTAAAGGGTATTAACATAAAACTTGCTCTGGTTCATAGGGCCAGATCTGTCACTGGGAGCTGAGGCCTCTCCTTTTCCTGAGGAATTGACTTTGTAGTGTCCAAGTGCTGGATTTTTGCATCCAAGTGATGAATATTCATTCAGACCCTCTTCAAAATCTTGTTTAAGAACTAGTGAAAGTAAATATTTACGGAACCCGATGTCACATTCTTAAGGATGTTTTGCCTTCAGAGGAAAAAAGTCCTTGGCAATTAAACCTGTAGTGTTCTTTTCAGTAGTCATAACAAGAGTGCTGTAAATGATACCTTCAAAACAACTTTCATCTCAAATTGTCATCTAATATTTTGGCAGGCATTAGTCACCCTGCTCTAAGGTATAATTACCATGTGCATTTATGGATGGGGAAAAAAAGGAGGAAGAAGGTCCATTGATTTAGAGTACTGTTAATTCTTGCTTGCTTCATGCTTTAGGCTTCCATTGTTCTCTCACTCATCCTCCTTTCTGACAAATGTCATCACTGAGAGGATTTTCCCAGCCTGTTAATTAGTGTGAGGTGTTGTGTTTGGCACTCAGTTCTCTGGGCTGGGGACGAGGTGGGGATGGGCCACAGCTTGGACTTGATCATCTTGGAGATCTTCTCCAGCCTCAGTGATTGTGAGATGAAGAGGAAGCTGCTCCTGGGAGTAAATGCAGTAATTAAGCATTTTCCAAGGGTACAGGAGGCTGAACACGGGCTTGTGCAGCCCCCTGGTTGCTGGAGTGCCTCGCTCTCACAGAAATCCCAGTGCTGGCTTATCCCTTTCCAGAAGAGAAGTTCAATGACATATCCATTTTCCCAGGCAAGAAGTAAAATAAAGTACAGATTAAAGAGCAGAACATGAAAGACATCTGAACCTGTGACTTGTAATTACTGGTTATGTATAAATGTTGCCTCTCAAATACGTTTAGCGTTGTAAGTATAGGAGGTAATTATAGGGCTTAAAAGCTGTTTCTGAAGAGGCTCTCAGCTATCTCATCTCAGAGCAGTAGATGACTAAAGATGCTAATTGGGTCTCTGGATAGAGTGTAATACTTATTTAGAGGCAGTGTTCATTTCGCTGAGCTATCTCCCTTTCAGGAAATGTCTTTGTTTCTCTTCAGAGTTTTAATGATTTACTGAGCATTTAATTTTAAACTTAGTGTCGAATGTGTAGGGTTTCTTGCTGATTTAAAATGGGACACATATGGTAACTACCTTCTTGCCTTCCTTCATATGAGTGTGTTCTGGGAGGGTTTCAGCCTGGCAGGCAGCAGTTGGGTCAGCACCCTTGTGCCAGTGCTGTGTCTGAGGGGGAATTGTCCATCAGCTCTGGACTCCCAAACCACGGGGCTGTGCAGTGCAAAAAGCTTTCCTTTCGAGCTCTGCTGTTCCTGTGTACAGAAAGGCTTCACAGGCATTGGGCTGAGGTGGTGTTAGCCCTGAATAATTGTCAGGAAAATCACTGCCCTTCTGAAGAAGGAATGCTGGATAAAGGGAATGGGTTGGGGCTTGATGCCTCAGTGTCCTCAGAGTTCTGAAACTTGGAACAAATCCCTTCACTACCTGTTGTCTGAACATCTTCAATCTACCAGATCATACTATTCCAGAGAATTTATGAACCTGTGTATCCTCCTGACATCAGGAACTCCTGCCATGTCTGTCTGAACTCGTTTTCCAGGCCAAGCTCCCAGACCTGCAGCCGTTCCCTTCCCCGGACGGGGACACGGTGACACAGCACGAGGAACTCGTGTGGATGCCCGGAGTCAACGACTGTGACTTGCTGATGTACCTCAGGGCAGCCAGGTGAGTTCAGCCACCATCCTGCTGTGCCTGGGGCCTGCCGGGGTGGGCATGTGCAGGGTTGTGGGTGCCAGTGGCATCAGCTGAGATGTTCAGTTTGAGACAAGAGTGCTCAGATTTGGGCCAGCACAGCATCTTCCCATCAGCTGTGGCTCTGGAGTTAAAATGCAAAGCCAGCAGAGTGTGCTGGCATGGAGTGGTGTGGGATGGGTGACAAGGGAGGAACTGCTCTGGGTGGAGCAGCTGGGAGAGCAGAGGATCCCTTCAGGGAATCCCATTGGGAGCTCCAGTTTGCATTTCAGTTCTTCCCGGCTTTGCCTGGTGGGTTCAGCAAACCCACTGGTGGGTTTCACAGTAATTCAGAGTCTCAGTAAATTACTTGTAGCTTGCAAGAATTCAGAGACTGGGGAATCTGCAATTTCAGTCAGTTTTCTGACATAATAAAACCAAGATGACAGCACAAAGTTTGCTGTCTCTGCTGAGATTCTGTTCTCCTGTCTGCAGGTTCCATCTCCTGTAATCCTGATCAGGCTCTGCTCCTATGGCAGTGCAGACTTCTAACTGATGAAAGCAAATTAGATTGGATTTTAATGCTGGATTTATTCCGTGTGCTGAGGTGACTCAGCTCTGCAGTTTTGTGGTGCTTTGCTGTCCTTGTTCCATAGCGTTGCAAGGCCCTAAAAGTCACGATTTAAGGTGTAGATGCAGTATTTGTGTGCTGCACGATGTGTGCACCCAGCAGCAGCTGGGGGATTGACCCCTTTGCCCCTCACCCTGCAGGAGCATGGCAGCCTTTGCAGGGATGTGTGACGGGGGATCCACAGAGGATGGATGTGTGGCTGCCTCCCGGGACGACACCACCCTCAACGCCCTCAACACAGTAAGTGATCCCCGTGGGAACAGCAGCCTTCCTGCCATTCCTGGGCCACCTAAAGCAGGGAGTGCATCAAATATTTAGCATGCATGGCAGATTTTGGGATCGTGTTTTTTGGCAGTGACTTCCCGTCAAATCCCAACTGATTTTCCTAACTCTGAGCTGCAGAAGTTCAGTGATGAGCTCATGGGTGGTGCCTTGAAGGTGACCCCAGTGAGTGTTTTTGGGAAGCTGCTCAGGTCAGGGCCACCAGCTGGAATTGTGACTTGCTCAGCTGCCCCTGACCTGGATCTTGGGGCTTCCATTCAGCCCAGCTAGCCTGGAGTTCTAACTGGAGTTAAAACACCTGCATTCTTCACAGGGAAAATTTTCCTTGTGTTCCTTTCACCTGACACTGGTGCCTCACCACTCTGCAGTTGGCTGAGTTGTTCCCCCCCATCCTTCTCAGGGACTCAGATTTCTGTTAAGGTCAATAATGACTGAAGAGGTTTTGGAATTGGAATTTCTTTCCCCTTATCTATAATAAAAGCCTAATGCAGAAAATTCATTTAACTTCACTGCTTCTCTATCTGCTTTAATTACTCCCTTTAATGGCTTGGCAGCCCGAGGAATCTGCAGTTGCACTTGTAGAGTTCCTGCTTCTGAAATTAGATTAGTCCCAAAATATTTGGTTTTGTTCTTCTGGTTCTTTTCTCTTTGTGTTTCTAGTGCATGCCTATTTTAGAAAATGTTTTTTCTTGTCCACTTTGAATTTTTCTAGAAAAGAGTTTTCTTACAAATAATAGTTCTGTCAGGGATATTTTAAGAAACCTTGACTTATTTCTGAGACCCCTCTTGTTTGACTTTAAACAGTTTAGATAGGTCACTTGTTGTCCTGACAAAATGGTACCTTTTTTATCTTCCAGTTCACCACCTATTTAAAACAGATCAGATTTATCTGATAAATGATTTGTGAGCCTGTTAACCTGCACTAAGTTGTGTCTTTGTTTAGAAATTATCATATGCAACCCAGAAGATTAATGTAAAAGAAAATGGTGTGCTATGATTTCTTATTATGGAAATCAAATAAACTTCGGAGGAGCACTTCACATAAATCAGTCTTGACAAGCTCCTTTGCTGCTGTTTTATTTATGTAATAACAGGTGCTGTAAGCCCCCAGAATGATTTATTGTTAATTATGCCAGATAGAAATGAAGATCATGGAAGGCACAAGGCAACATACAGACATCACATACATGTATTTATTTATATCTCAGCTCAATGGAATGATTATTCATTCAACATTCCAGGTGAATTCCAGCTCCTATCCCTTTGTTTGGGTGTTGGGGTTTGCTGCCACGTTGGTCGTTGTAACCCTTAGGAAGGAAATAAAGTTTTCATTTGGAGTTTGCTGCCCTCCTCATGGGTGCTGGTGTTGGACTGGGAGGGCTGGAGGAGGACACAGCAGCTCCTGCTGGTCTTTCACCATAATAATGGTGAAAAAATTACCTCAGAAAGCTCATCCAGCTCTGTGGGGGGAAGGTGATGCCAGGTCTGACAATCCAGGGAAGGATGGGACAAGGTGAATATTGAGCACAGACCTTGTAGCTGCTGCTGGCGGTGCTGAGGAGGGAGAGCTGGGGGAAGTCTTAGAGTAGCTCCTTCCCCTCCCTCCTTCCCTCCTCTTTGCCCTCCAGACTCTGATTTAGCATCAGATGTGGTTTAAGATCCTTTCTGTGCCCATACCAGTGCAAAGCCAGAAACTCATGACCTCTTTTATCCTTTTGACCTGTGCCTGCTGGTCAGAGGTTCTGCAGTGCTGTTCCCAGAGATCCCAGGTCAAGCAGGAGTTAATTTACTGCTTTGTGCTCAGGTTTGACAGAGTTGCAGAGGAATAGTTCATTCCCAGTGGTCAGCCTTGCCTGGTGTTCTGTGGAACAGCAAACCCTGGAACAGAATTATTTAAATGTAGGGTGCAAACTCAGTGTGGAACACAAATCTCTGAGGTTTTGGTTGTGTTTTTGCTGGGGAAATCAGAGCCAGCCACTCCTATTTATCCTCATAAGGTGAAAAAATTGCACCACTTAAGCTGGTGTAGTACTACAAGGAGGAGAGACCAAACAATGAGATGCTAATATTGTGTAAATCTCTCTTTACTGATAGTGTTGTTGTGCCTCCTCATAGCTCTGCTGCATGGGAACGTGTCATTATGAGTGACAAACATGACAGTGTAATCTCAGTGCGAGGAAATTCAGTTCTAACTAAGATGTCACCCAGACAAATTACTCCCTGTTTTAACTTGCCCTTAGACCAGATTTTCTTGTTCATTAACTACAGACAAGGTTGAAAGCATAAAAAAAAAAAAAAAATTATTTAAATATATGTTAGCGTTTCTTCTTATTACTAGTTTTGCTTCTGGATGAGCGTTAATGAGCAGCTGCTCTGCTGGTTCACACGAGGTAGGGCAGCACTGCAGGCCAGGCTCCCTGCCCGGGCCTGTCGGGGCTGCAGCCACCTCCGAGCAGGAGACAGCTCTGCCACTTGGGATTTTCATTCATCCTCATCCTCGCTCCTGGGGGAGGAACCTCAGCCCTTCGTTTGTAAGATGAGTCAGGAAGTCTTTTCACAGAAACCATCGAAACAGGCAGATAAAAAAGGGCCAAAAGCAACTGCTGGGATTGCTTCTAAAATTTTTGGGAATTAAGCAAAATACTCCTTATTTTTTAAAGGTTTTTTTAAAGTGCTGTTGTAAGTTCTGCAGGTAATTGGCAGGTTCCTGCCCTGGCTGTGTGTGGAGCACTGGGCACGCCTGCATTGTCCCACAGCTGTTTTGCAGCTGCATTTTGGGCTGTTTGGCAGCTCCCTGGCAGTGCCAGTGCAAAGTGGCTGCATCAGAAATATAGGGCTTTTTAATCTTCATCAGCAACATCGCTATTTAGATGCTTAAAATAGATTAGAACTGGGGGGAAGAGATGGAAGTTGGGAGGTTTTTTTGTTTGATTTTGTCTGATACCCAGATAATACCCTAAAGGGCACTTGGGGCTCTTGTCTTGCTGGGTTTTAGAAATGGTTGATAAAAATTAAAAGGAGCATTTTCCATTTTCATAGTAGGGCAAGGATGTCCATTGCTATAAAGAATATCCACAGCCCACTGAAATTTGTCAGCTCTGCTACTGAAAGAAGTGGCCTGAATTACATTTTGTATTAAATTGGGTGTTGGGTTGGAGTTATTGCACCCAAAGATGGAGCTGCTCAAGCCACATGGCAGTAATCCCCATCCTGCTGCTCATTTTCCTTGTCTTTTTCCTTCTCCCTCACCTTGAGATGTGATTTGTCCAGAACAAGCCATCATCCCATGGAAGAGCCAGCTCTGGAACCTGGAGAGCTCTGGAATTCCAGTGCTGTCCTACCAATGCTGGACATGCTGCAGCCCTATAAAAGTGGGTTTGGCTGAACAATCCCTTCTGCTTTAAGGTCCAACCCAAACCAGGCTGGGATTCGGTGATTTTGAAGCAGTTCAGTAAAACTCTCATGAGACAGCAGCAATTTTTCCTTGCAGAAGAAGGCTCTGGGATCTCACTGTTCTTATTGGACTGCAATTATTTAATCCTGAGTCCTGGATGCAGCCTCCCTGAGCTGGGCTTTTCAAGGGAGATCATAATGGCTGTAATTGCCAAAGGAAGCTTTGCTGGAGCAGGAGCTGCCAGATGCAATGCCTCTCTGCTCTAAAAAGGTCACAGGAAAGGGACATTTAAATTAAGTTATAAATTACAATTGAAGAACAATATTTTGATGAGCAAGCCCAGAGATGTCAAAGCTGCAAGATGTAATTCATGGGTTCATTACAGACTGGAGGTGCCTGACAGCTGAGCCATGCCAAAGGAGAATTTATTTGCAGCATCACCCAGACAGAAATGGCAGCTCTGCTGGAGCAGGAACTGGGAACCTTGTGGGAATGTGCAGACTTGGTGGTAAAATCCCTTCCCTAGGGCCTGGCTTTCTCTAATAGCAATATAAAGGGGGCTTTTGGACATATGCACATTCAGACTTCTTCTTTAATCCTGTCCAGTGATGCAGAATTTGCTGTGTTTTCTGTTTTAAGGTACATTTGTGGTGGTTCCCTTTGCTGCAGTTGTTCACAGATAAAATGCCACGGTGGTGCCAAATTTGGATGGCAGAGTTAATGCTAAAAATGGAGATTCTCTGGCCGACTGGACAATGATCCAGTGTTTATAGAAATACCTGGAGAAGTTCAAGCAGAAGTTAATGAAACCAGAGGCAGTCATCATTAGCTGTTATTTATATCTTTGAATCTTGCCAATGAAGTGCTCAGATATATTAAATGACTGAAAGTAAAAAGCAGAGAACGAGCCAGCCTGGAACATGTAAATTTAACTCCAGCACTTAAGAGGAAGTATTTTTCCTTTCTGCTGCATTATCCTACTCCTGGCATTTATAAAACATTTTTTCCCCTCCCACCTGCTAAAAGTAACATTTTTCAGGAGACTCTAAGCCTGTATCCTGTTTTCACATGGGTCTTCTCTATTCCACAGCTCTTCTGTCACGTCTGTGCTGATGGGGTTTGGGATTGGTATTAATGTAATTACTTGGTTAAAAGTTAATGCTCATATTTCCTGTTGCTGATCTGGGACAGCCTTGCTGGCCTGTAAACTTTTATTTTTCTGGAGTAGGTGCCTGTCAGACCAGGCTGTTCTTTCTGGGCTGGTCTGGTTTATTTTTTGTTTTTTGCAGATTGAGCTGCTTGGGCAGTGGGGCTGCCAGGGAAAAACACGTGTTGTCCTTGAGGCGAAATAAAGATGCCCTCCAAGTTACAAAGAGGCTTTGGCATTCCTCATGTTTTGGGAGGGAGCAGAGGGGGAGGGAAACAGAAGCACCATTCTCCTCAGCACTGTCACATTTCCTAAGTGAAAAATCTTCTAGGTAGTGGCACGCACAGAAAAGAAGCATTTGCAAGGTGAGCTGGCGAAACAAACAGTGCTTTTTTCTTGGAGATGGATTTGTTCCCAGTGCTGGAGTGCAAACAAGGAGGAAAATTAATGTGTACCCAGCAGAAAAGGCAACATCTTATTTCCATGCCTGTAAGTAGGCCCTGCATACCACAGGAGCCTTAGGACTATTTTTTTTTTTTAGTTGGTTTTTTCAGGCAGTTTTGGTGTTGGAGCAGAGCAGTGGGGGCTGGCACTGCAGGCTGAGCTCTGAGCAGGGCTCAGGTCCCTGTTCCCCTTCAGGCCAGGTCTGCACCCATCCCCTGGTGTGCCCAGGGAATTCCAGGGCTGGGAGCAGCAGCTGTGCCCAGGGGATGCTCCCCTGGCAGGCAGGGACAGGCAGGGCTGCTGGGGGCTCTGCTGGGGGCTCTGCTGTGCTGGCACCTCCCAGAGCCAGGCTGGAAGTGGGGACCAGGGAAATGAACTTTGGGAAGTTGGGGCATTGTTGGCTTTGGTTACCCTGCATCACTGCAGGGAATGAATGACTGCAGCCAGTGCCTGCAGCCTCCCCCGAGGAGCCAAATAAAAGCTGAAAGTTAATAGAAAACCACTCTGGCTTAGTTTTCTTTCTTGTCCACGTTCTGTTATTCAAGCACTCATCTCACTGCAGAAACACCCTGTTTGTGGTGTTGTTTTAGTTTGTTGGTGAGGAAGAAAAAAGTTCAGGCTGCCAGTTAAAGAACATTTGTGTTTGTTCTAAAAACACACTGCAGCTAACAGCAGAGGTCTGTGCCCAGGAGTGACCTTTTCTTTTTAGAAGTATTTTTTTTTTCTTTAAAATTCCCCTAAGTATTCAAAACTAATGCATGCCCCAGTAACTTGGTGGAGGGGGAAGAGCACCTTCAGCAGCTCAGATCTTTTCCTGCTGACGACAGGAGATTTCAGTCAATTTGTGTGAAGTATAACCCAAAATGTATTTGTTTTTATTTTATCGTGGCTGACATCACATTGAGCCCTGTGAGTAAAGGGAGCAGTGTGACTTTGGCTTAAACATTACCTGGGACAGGTTTAGGAAGGAAGGGGAATGCCTGCTTGGTTTAATGCTGCTGCTTCTACTGATAAAACCTCAGTTACCCTTCAGGTTGGTTAAATTTCACTTCATACATCAACAGTAAAAATAATTAGGCGGGGAACATCTCATGTGGCTCCCTATAGTGGTTTTTTCCCCTCTAATATCAGATCACTGCTAATTCCTTTGAATGATCTATTTGTCTTCTTTATTTTTCAGCTACATGAAAGTAACTACGACGCTGGAAAAGCCCTGCAGCGCTTGGTGAAGAAACCTGTGCCAAAGCTGATTGAGAAGTGTTGGACTGAAGATGAAGTGGTAGGAAATGATTTATCTCCTCCAGCCTTTAGAGTTCACGTGGCTTCTCTTGCTTTTTTATGGTTTGTTTTTTCTTTTCCTGAAGAGGTTATCTTTATGAGCAGGAAGAGGGCGGGTGTGTAAATAAAAATGCACATATATGGGTATATAAATGAAATTACATGGGTATGTAAATGAAAAAATCTGATCCAGTGCAAGGCAGAATTGCTCATGGAAAAGTGACAGGAGAAAAGTTTGGTTTGTTTTTTTTTTTTTTTTTTGCCTTGAGTGGGTCAATTTTTAAGCTGGTTAATTGGTGAAGTGTTTAAAGAAGTAAACAAAAATGAAAATGTGATCTTGTTAAGCTACTAATAAAGCTGGCGTTGGTGTTAGAAAATAGAACTGATTAATGGAGGAAGCTTTCACGGTCTCTTAGTGGTTTTAATTATTCAGGCAAGGGCTGGAGAGATTTTTTAAGCTGTAAGTTCTCTGCAAGGCTTTCAGGGAGTTTTTGCAGTGAATGACGTGTGCTCTGCTCTCTCCTTATTTAAACCTTCCTGCAGGAGCTCGAGGAGGGCTGGGCCAGCCCAGAGCCCCAGTTCGGGGCTGGTTCCAGGCCCAACAAAGAACCTTTGTGGCTGCCTGGAGCCAGGGAGGGAGGGAGGATCCTGTGCTGGCCCAGCAGCACCAGGGCGTGAGCACAGGGCCTGGGACACGCTTTCCTGATAAGTTCTGCACTTATCTTGTCACAGAAGGGAGGTTTGTGTAGGGAGCTGAGTGCTGGAACAAATCCTCGGGGTGCTCTGCCCTGTGTTTGGTAGGTTTGGGTTGAGGTTGCCTCAGCCTGTGCTCTCTGCATGCATCCATGGTTAAATTGTGCCAGCACCCCTCTTTTTTTCCCTGTGTAGCTTTTTCCCCCTCTTCTCCTTTTTTTCCATCAGCTGCTCTGAGCTGTGAGTGCTGGAGCTGCTGCACTCGGGGGTTTTGATGATCAACCCCTGTTAAAGGAGAGAGAATCGAGCCTTACCAATGGCAAAAACAGAGTTTATTGAAAAGTGAAGAAGCATTACTGCAAAAGTGCAGCCTGTGAGCACAGAGTAATGATCACTGACTCTATAAATCATTGTCAGCCCCAGCTCATTTTATCATATTTGTTCTTGTTCTGCTCCATCCAAGTTTCCAGAAACATTTGGCAGCCCTCCAGCCTGGGCAGAGCCAAAGATCAAACTGTGCTCTTATTTATAGACAGCAGAGCTCCACCTGCACGGCCTCAGAGCCTGTTGGTCCCTGCAGCCCGGAGACAGCTCCAGCCTAAAGCAGCTGTGCTGCATTTTGGAGCATTTTGGAGACTTGCAAGGGAAGGTTCCTTATTGCTGGCTCCGTGAAACTGAGGAGAACTCTGCCTGGTGCACAGGGTGCTAAAGCTGCCACAGGAGTTCTGCAATGAAGTATTTGTCAGAAAATTCTGACGTGTCAAACCCCGAAGTCTGGCCAAAACAATTAAATTGTGGTGACAGCCGTAACTGTGTGTGCCCCCTTCATCTCAGGGTGGCAACTGCTGGAGCCTCCAGTGCTGTGGTGGGCTGAGAATCCCAGAGAGACAGTTCTAGGGAAATGAAGACCCGGGTCCAGTCCCTGTCCTTATTTGGGCTAGACTTGTAATTAATCTCTTCTTGCAGCCCAGCAAATGTCTACTTAAGTTTTGCAATTGGATAAATAAGCAGATCCCACACCAGATACAGAGCTTTGGTCAGCTAACCTGAATAATAATAGTAATAATAATAGTAGTAGTAGTGGTGGTAGTAGTAGTACCATGTTTTAAACTTTTTTCGTGGACTCTCAGCTGCCCAAAGACAAAAGCCTTTGTTTTTCCTTAGAACAGCTCTGCTGCCCGTGACCAAACTGTGAGGTAGGAGCTGCTTGGCAGCATCAGACCTGATTAAAACAAAGGGTGGGAGTTGTGTTATTTTTCCTGCTGCTGATGTGGTTGCAGATGTTTAGATGGAATTAAAGAGAGGGTAAAATTGGCCACTGATTGGATTACAAGAGGGCTGTGTAAATACAAAGACGGAGGTTTGTTGTCTCCCTCGTGTCTCTGAACCTGTGGCTATTTTTAAACCTTTTTTTATCCCAGTATGTAAATTCAGAGGTGCAGAGTGAGAGCCAGCCTTGCACACTGCCTGTGAGAGTGGCTGGAGCACCTCCTGCACTGATGTGTGCACGGGCAGCTCTGAGCAGCTGTTTCCTGTTTGTTCAGGCTCCTTCCCCACCTGACAACATCAATTTCCAGCAGAGATTTGATGGGCAGGGCTTGGTTTCTCTTGTAATGCTCATGAATTCACTTCTGTGGGCAAGTTGGAGCAATTGTCACATTTAATGCCTGACTGAGGCCCGTTCTGAGCACACACCAGCCTCCAGCAGCATCACCTGGTGCCGAGGGGCTGCAGTTTCCATGGAAAGCAGGATGGAGGAGAGGGATTATCTGGGGAGAAGCCAGGAGCAAAGTTGTCTTGTTTTGATACAATTGATGCCTCTTATAGGTTTAAATCTCCACTCAAACCCAGCACAGGATGTCAGAGCAGTGACAGTGCTCTGCACCTTGTGGTCACCTCAAAAACTGTCCCTTTGCCAGGTGTGGCATTTGGGATGCAGGCAGTCAGAAGTCTCCCCTAGGGATGGATGGTGCTGCTCTGTTCTTCTCCACCTGGAAATAGTTCAGAACTGCCGTGGGAGTAGAGTTTGGAACCATGAGCTGAATTTGGCAGTGCCTCTGTTTCCTCTGGTGCTTGCCCTGATGATAGAGTTGGGTCCTTTCCACAGATCCCAGATCTGGAACCAGGATCATGAACTTCTTCAGTTGAGGTTAACCTGAACATCCACATTCCCTGCTGTGGTTTCAGTGGGAACATCTCCCAAGACAAATTGTCCTTATAAAATTTCCACGTGTCTTGGGACAAAATGTTCTCTGCAAAATTGCTTTTATACCTCAGTGATATTCAGTACAATTCTGACCCTGCACTTGCTCCAGGTCCAAAAATGAGCTCCCATTTCAGATCAATAGCCTATCAAAGAGCTGCAATTTATACAGGGTACAGTGGACATCTTTAGTTTTGGTAGCCCAGTGGAAAGGTTTTCTGTTCTGGAGTGCTTCATGAACTGGAAATGTGGCTGGTTCTGACTGTTCCTCACCCAACAGCCCCGGTTCCACCTCACCTTTTTACCTCTTCATTCAGAATGTGCTTTTTTCTCTCTCTTTATCAAAAGTTCTGACGAAATCAATAGGGCTTACAGGAGAGAGAAATAGGAAACAGAACTAAAGGAACCTGCAGTTTATTAGGTTTTTAATTAAACATGATGAACACATTTTAAATACCACAAAGGCCTGGGGCTGAGCTGCATCTAATCGAAACAGATTAAGTCACCCGTCCACACTTGGGTAGTTATTAATTCTGTTTATTTATGCATGCTTGCTACAGGCAGAGTTTGCTGCTGCTCTGCTGCAGTTTATTGCACAGGGATGCTCTCCTGCATGGAACTGTGCTCCTCATTAGCATTCAGATGTTGGTTCTGAGCAACACTGGTGAGGCTTAATTGAAGCACCTTTGGAACTCGGGGCTGTGTCTTCCAAAGTTAAAGGAGATCTGGGTGAAGCAGTACTTCAACATTCTTTATTGGGCAATTCCTCCCTTTTCTTCTCTACACTTTGTTCCATCCATGTTAAATTCTCTAAAGGAAGTTGCCGAGTGTTCCTTAGGAAGGTTTTTTCACCGTGTGCATCTCTGTGCAGAACTGTCAATGCCACCCCATGACATCCCTGATAACTGCCTTTTATCTTGAAATATTCTGCCTTTTAAATATTTTACATCGCTCTTGATGTCGAGTCGTTGAGGTAAACAACCTCCACTCAAGCAACCTCCTCAATTTATGTGCAGGGGTAGTTAATCCTTGCTGGTGCTAAATCTTAATTGGCCGTGTACATCGATTTACAAGTTCATAAATTTTAAAATATCTACACCTGGCTTCAGCATAAACTCATTTATCATAAAATACAAGTGGAGATCCTGCTGCCAAAAAGGACAAGATACAGCAAACTGCTTTCCTAATATGTTTGCAAGTGTTTGTAATCCAGCGTGGCAGGTCAAGGAATTACTTATGCAAAACCCACAGACTTATTTGCTTGGCTTCTTTGCCTGGAATCATCCTCGAATGTCTCCCATCCGCCCTTTTTGGAGTGTGTGCTCATGAAAACATTGTTCTCATGGCTCTCTCCTTTGAAGCCAGGGCTCTTCAGATATGCTGGGAGACAGAGCTGCTTACTGGGGCAAAAATACCATGAATTTTATTTACTGATTATGTGGCAGCTATAGAAAATGAAATTCAGAGCCAGATTGAAACAGAGCCTCTGGAATAGTCGAGTGGAAAAAAAATCATCAAGGGATATTGGAAAAACTGAGCAGCGTTGCAGGGCAGACTCCTGGAGTGGGCTTGGAAGGTTAAGACACCAGTTACTGCTTGGTTTTATTGTTTTACCCACAAAAAATAAACATTGCAGCTTCCCAGTGGAGTGACAGTCCCATTAAATGAACATTTTCTGGAATTTAGCAATCCAGCCACATTTGCAAGTGATTTAATCAGTAACAGTTGAAACTTAGCTGAGCATTGAGATAAAAAACCTCCAAACTCTAGTTGCCGTGGCCTTGTAGGACCTGTGTTTTAAGAATAAATAAGATTTTAGTTTAAGCATGTGTGGGAAGGTCTGGTCTGTGTCTTATTCTAAGAACTCAGAGTGGAAAAGAACCATCAGCCCTCACAGTCAGAAGTGACCAATGAAGGATGAAATTATTCTGCTTGGGGGAAAAAGTTGTTATTTAAAGGTTGCATAAAATTATAGTTACTGAGTAGCTGGCAGGTTTACAAAATGCTACAGTGCAGTACAGCTGGAAAATACAAGGTGTATTACAGCTCAAAAAAGGGGAATTTAGTTTAAACACAGGTTCCTAGATGAAAGATAACAATCTTTTGTTTGTGATTAACTCACATCAGTCTTTGATCCAAGCCCTCGTTGAAAGGGATCAATAACTGCACATACAGCACCGAGTTTATTGTCAAGTCCTTTTGGAAATAAGGCAGTGAATTAAAAATCAATTATACGTGCAGAAAAGTTTGTGTAGGGCAATCAATTCTGTCCTTTTAGTTTGCCAAAAGATTCCATTGTTTAACCAGCTGTGAAAAGGAATGAATTTTAAAAGCCTCCAGCAAATGAGGGAGCCCAAAGGGGCGGGGGGAGAGATTAAAAAAAAAATTATTTCAGCATTTCATGTTCAGCAAAGGCTCTTCAGGGATAAATCTATAAATCCTGTCAGTGACCTTGGCTTCAAAATGGGTGATTTTGCTGCTTTCCCTGATGTTGATCTCTGCCCAGCTGCCAGAGCAGTTGCCGTTTCCTTCACAATATCATTTTGGGTTTGTTGAACTGCCATGTGCTTCGTGATTCGCCGTCTCTCTGCCTTCATGTGGAATATTTTTATCTATTAAGCACTCACCGTGCTGCTGATCCCAGAAAATAGCACCACAGCTCTGCCCTGGCCGCGAGCCACGGCTCCGGAGCTGTTTCTGTGTGGGACGGAAGCGAAACTCTGAACTCCAGCTGCAGCACAAACCAAACCATCCCAGCACAAACCAAACCATCCGTAGGTGCCTTCAGGAGCTGCTGGTTTGTTTCCCAGAGCCAGGTCTGCAATCCAGCAGCACATCCCCTCAGCTCGCTGTTGCCAGGGGAAGGAATCTGCTGCTCGGAAGATGAATAAACACCACAGCGGTTGATTGTCGGAACCGTGTTTTTCATCTCATTTTCAAGGGCATCTTAAAAATGGAGCTCACTTGCACTTCCCGGCGCTCTCCATCATCTCTGTGTGTTCATTTAACCACGGGAACGGGCGCTGGGGGATGTCAGGGGTTGCATTTGTCCTCCCAGAGGGCAGAGTGCTGATTTAATAGACGGGGAGGCCAATGGGGCTGTCCCTCGATGCTCCTGGGCAGCAGGGCTGGGGTCAGTTCGGTGTCCGTGGGTCTGTCCCAGCCCCGTGGGCAGAGCAGGAGCTGTGCAGCTGGAACAGAGCCCTGGCCCTGGGCTGGGGACGGAGCAGCCCCAGGTTCCTGCCTGGGCCCTCTGGGTGATGTCCTGTCACTGACACAGCTCCTGCCTGCAACGCCCTGACCTTTTATCCAGATTTTATCTGCTCAGGGAGCCAGAATCTGGGTTAAATATAACCTCCTGCTATATCCTGTTCTTCTCCAGAAGGAAACTGAGTCATGACATTCTAAAGAGCAGCTGGGAGTACAGGGATCATCATAATTCAGGATTTTCTGAGCTTAATGCTTTTGTCATAGCAGGAGAACCGAGGGAGGGATTGTAATTCACCTCTGGTGCTTGTGGTGAAACCTCTTTGCCCTGTGTCTGAATTTTGGGGGTGGGAGGTTGCATCTTGATTTAATTGTAAAGCTGACTTATTTACTCCCCATTTCTTTGTACATAACTTAATTTCCAAATTCTAAATTGAATTTATTAAGATAATCTACTCTCATTAATGCTGTGGTTGACTTTTAAAAGGCTGGCAGCGTCCATAAGATACATTTCCCAATTTGCTGCCCATTCTGAATCAAATACAATAAATTACCTGAGAGGGATTTCTGCCTGATGCTCGTTGGTGTGCGTTACCCCAACTTGTAGGATTGTATGAGTTTCTTCATGCTATTTGGAAATGGTTTTATAATTTAAAGAGAAGAAATGCTGGATACCTGCCTGTTTTCAGGTATTTTTTGTTGGTGCTGTTTTGGAAGTGCTATAAATAGTGTGATTTAAATTGAAGTTCACCTTTTCTAATAGTTAATGTTTGTTGGCTTTTATCAATGGCACCATCCAAAGCTCTTGGGTTGATTTAAGGTTATTTCAGTGCTGTCATTTCAGTCGTTGGGTTGAGTTTATCTGTCTTGCAGGTGTTAAGAAATTTAATTTATATACAGGATCTTCACCTCCTCAACACCTAAAAGTGCAATTGGAATATAGTAACAAATAATGAAGTGCTTTGATATTTTTCTGTGTTAAGTGTATGATAGAAATCTGCAGCTTCTTTCCAAGTGATTTTGGCTTAGTCCAAGTTGATACAGGTAGAAGTGTTTCCTTTTCAGATGCTTATGTTGGAATTACACTCACAGAGCCTGGGAATGGATTACTTGACATGGCAAATGTCTGTTTTATTTTGGAGGAGTTGTTTGCTGTCTGAATGGCAATTTGCTGTTCCTAACAAGATTGCTTTACAAACACAAAAACCCCAACCCCTAAAACAAAGCAAGTGCAGACAGATGACAGCGTTGTCTGCAACTTGACAAGATGATATTTGATTTTTGAATTTTTTTTCCCTGGTAGTTTGGGTCTCTGTCTGAGTCTTGACTTTGATTCTTTGTTTGAACACAGAGGCTGACAGCCCCAAACCCCAAACTTTCCGAATGTCACTGCATTCTCTGTGTTCTGCCCAACAGCTTAGCTGAGAATTATTTAGTCTGGCCCAGTGGCCATTGCAGCAGCAAATGACAAAATGCTCTTCAAATGGGTGTAGTGACATAATTCCTATTGAAGAAATGTTGATTACTGTCACAGTGTGGATGCTCTGTGTGCTTTAGTGCTCAGGGCTTATCTTCCTTGCACAACATAAGCAGTATGAATGCCAAAATACACCTCATTTGCAAGTGCTGTTTGCATGATAAATTTTATTTTTCTAATCTTCCTTATCAACAGAACCAATTTTTTTTTTAATCTTTCCGATGACATAAAAATGCATTTTAATGAAGCAAATTATCAAGCTTTGTCTCTTCTGTGTACGAGCGGGGCGGCCACATTCAATTAGGCTGAAAAATGATCATTTGTTCTATTACAGGCTGTAACAGAGCGAGTGGAAAACCACGATCCATCACCAGTTGCTCAGCTTTATGTTACTTAAATCACTTGCCATCCTGTCAGGGGCTCAGAATCCTCCACGGGAGCCATTATTTAATTTAAGTTTGTAAAGGTGTCACTTGTTTGATAATAGGCTGCTTCTGTAGTAGATGAATAGGGACTAAATATTCATCATTTTCTGCATCCATCCCAGATCCCTAATGAGTTACAAGGATAGCAGTGCCAGTAGAGCTAATGATTGTAGTGCCATGAAAGGAATTTGACAGCAATAAGGGCTTGATCCGGAGGGAAACTCCACACCCTGCAGTGGGAGAAGGTTCTCCTGCCGAGGGTGGTGGGCACTGACCAGGCTCCCCAGGGAACGGGCACGGCCCTTCAGAGCTGAGTCCCCTGCGCTGGGCACTGCCCAGGAGGCTGCAGGTACAAACTGCTGCTCCTGCCCAGCGTTGTTTTTGTACTTTGTGTACTTTTCGTGGTTTTGACTGATTTGTGGTGAGGGCTTTGTGGTCGTGCTTCAGCTTTTACGGCCTCTTGTCACCTCCCCTGCTCCCCCTGTGCTTGTTCCGCCGTGGGTTTCCCTTTCCTTTTGTTCTGCCCTCCTCCCCCCAGCCCTCTCTCAGCTTCCCTCAGATTTATATGGCTTTTAGGCTGCGTGGGGAGATTGATCAGCCGGGCCTTATGCATTTAGAGGAGCTGATAAATGACACGGCAGCACATTCCCCTCCACTGCTCTGGAATAACTTCAGCGCTCAAATCAAACATCCCATTTGCCACAAATTGGGGAAGGCAAAGAGGGCACCTCTGGTTTATTAGGGTGCATATTTCATTTATCTGTTATGGGAGGTATTGTCCACTTCTACGTGTCTGGGGAGGTAATTCCAGTCTCAGCACCGCTTCCCCCTTGCCTCCCTCCCCTGATAGCCACCTTCAAGGTTTCCTTTCCAGTGTTCACCTTTGCTGCAGCTGCATTTCTGGTCCTTCATTTTCAAACCTTTAATCACTTCCCCTCTTATTTGTGGTCCCTTTTTCACAACCGGCCTCATTCTCCCCCTCACTGAGGATGTGCCCCTCAGCCTGGAATTCGATTTTGCCATCACCAGTATTTCTTCTTTGCACGCTCAGGTGTCTCTTCACTCCACTGCAGCCAGTGGCAGACTTATCTGAGAGGAATTCAGGGAGTTTCCAGAGGTTGCCTGGTGTCATTTTGGCAAGGGTCAAAAGCTGGAATTTGTATCCGAGTGCCTGAATTCCATCCTGGGCATCGCTGCAGCCACAGCCCCTCAGTTAATGATTTACTTGGGAAGGCACCTACAGTAATACCTGCCTCTCGAGAGGGATAATTCCCATTTTGTCTCATTATTCTTGGATTTGTTCATTGCTCCAAAGTCTGGGGGCTCTTAAAGTGCTTTTATTTGTTTCCTTCTGCCATTTGCATAAAAAATCCATGTTTGATAGCAGAAGCTGTCTCCAGAATAATTGACAATAATGGTTGAAATCCCAAGGGAGCACCATTTCTGCAGTCGGGAACTTCCACTGGAAATGCTGTGTTTGAGCCTTGAAGGATCACACAGGATAGTTCAGGTGGTCTGAGTGGTGCTTTTTTTGGGCTTGGTGTTTCAAATGGACCGAAAGGACCAAAAATGTCCCAGTTAGTCAGCTCCAGCCTTGCATGACAGTGGATGTGCATTTGCTGCACTCTGTGTGGTCTGTGTAACAGAAAGAGGATTTTCTGCTGAAAAAGATGGAGAAAAAGGCAATGTTCTGATGTTTAAGGAGACAGCCTGAGTGGGAGTGTATTTTTGGGATTCAGAATATGTGAGGAAAGGAAAAGGTCAATATTCCCAGCTGATGGATGAGAACTGTTCCTCCGGAGGAGAGGGGGTCTGGGAGGACAGGGCTGTGTTCTCTTATCTGCTTCTGGATCCTGTACCTGACTGGTTCCACCATGTTCAAAAAACCCAACAACAATTGGAACTATGAGGTTTTGGGTTTTTTTAGAAAATGCATTTGTACCAGGTCTGGGTGAACAGGAGTTTGAGAAATGAAAACAAAGAGCTTTTTTTTTCCTCTCTGTTTGGCTTGAAGTTTGCAGGTTAAGTGCTGAATTCCTTCTACTTATGTGTTTTAAAGGGAGGTACTTTGAGATGCCAGGGGGGAAAGGAGGCATGTCCTTGAAAAGGAACATGCCCATCTCATGCTTTTTACTTGCTCTTTGGTTTTGATGTACAAGAAGGCTTTTTGTATATTAGCATTTTAACAGCAGTTTAAAATAACAATCAGAAATGAATCTCTTTGTGTACAGAAAAGGCAATCTGAAGTATAATCAAAAGCTTTCTGTTGTCTCTTGTCAGCAGCACATTGTTTTGCTTTTCTGGGTCACAAATGTGCCAGACCTTTGTTCTGTTTAACTCTTAAAAGGCACCTTTAAAAAATCATTTATGTAAAAACACACTCGAATCACTTTAGCTTTGTTTGCAACACTGAAAAACTGTTGATTGCAGGAGACAGAGAATGTTTGATAAACAGAAAGCTCTTTTTTGTCAGCGAGGGCAGTCTCCAGTTTGGGGGGTTTAAAGTTGCTGCCCACAGAAGGGGTGAGCCTGGGACTCACTGTGAAACCTGGTTCGTGTGCCACAGGTTCCTGAAGGTCATGGGAGGGCAGCTGGATGCTGCCAGACCTGGCTCTGCCTGTCCCTCCTGCACAGGTGGATCTGTTTGTCAGCAGAAGCTCAGTCCTGGCCATTTAAATATGAGCCTGGGCTGGCCAACTGGATTTCTCGCTGGTGGAAATGATTTTGTTGAATGGAATGAGGAGCTGCCTCTCTGTGCTGCTCTTGGAGGGCAGTCCCGAGGGAATGCGCGTTTCCAGCCTGCTGCGGGCCCAGGACTTGTTGCTCCCTCTGGAAGGTCCTCCTGCCCCTCTGTGCGGTGCCCCTGGCTTGGAAAAGGGAATGCCTCCTCTTCCCACTCTTCTTTTAGCAGAGAAGAGGAAATTGCAAACGGAGCAGGCCTCAAACAAGAGGGTTCATCTCTGCCCGCCTCTTCATCCCCCTGCTGACATGTGGGACCATTAGCAGTGACGTTACCACGGCTGATAATGCCTGGAATAATCAGGAATTGTTGTTCCAAGAGTCTGGGTTGTTTATCCAACACCCCTTCCAGAGCTGCGGAAAAGCAAAGTCGGGTTTCCTTTTTTGCTGCTGCTTTAATGCCCAGGCAGGGTTTGATCCGAGCATCAGCTGCTGCCGTGGCACTGCGGGCTGGGCTGGGCTCGGCTTTCTGGCTTTATCTCGTTTAGGGGATCCCATTTCTGCTGCCGATCGCAGGGTGATCGCTGCCTCCCCGCAGCTCGGTAGCAGCCGGGGATGGAGCAGGGAGCTGTGTTCCTCCCAAAAAGCCTTTGGAGCTGGGTGGTGCAGTCGTGCCCGGAGCAGGGGCGGGGAGGCGCGGGGACCAGAGTGTTGGCACAGCCCTTGGCCGCTGGTCAGCAGCTCCCATCCGTCCATCCCTGCATCCCTCCCTGCATCCATCCCTGCCGCACAGGTTGCCTGGCAACCCGGGCCGGAGCCGGCGGTGCCTCCGGGAGCAGGTCGGGGATGATTTATCGCGGGGCCGGGCAGGGACCCGGGGGGCAGCGCCGGAGCTTTTAACAGGAACCGCCTGGAACTGAGGGCTTGGAGCATTTTATCCGGGATGTGCAGTGAGAGCACCCGGAGCCGATAATCAGGGTGCAATTAGAGCAAACAGAAAGCTCCTCGTTTAGACATAATTGATTTTATTTTTTTTTTTTCTGTTTTGTTTTCTGTTTCCCATCGAGACTCCCCCACAGGTACAGGGCAGAACGGGAATCAAAGCTTTGCCTGGTGCTTTGGGTGAACCTGAAATCTCTCTCTTTATAAAAATAGCTCTGGTAAAATCCTGATGGGAAAATACAGCTGGGGTCAGCACAAAAGGTTAGCAACACCCTGACAGCTCCAGGCCCGGGGTGAAGGAATAGCTGAATTCTCCTGCAGCTCTGGAAATGTCTGAGAGCTGTTGTGTCACCTTCAATATCATGTTGCCTTTCATACAGACTCTTGCATTGATCCCTGGCATTAAACAGAGGAGGGAGAGAGGAGTTTTGTAAACTGGCATTTAGGCAGTGGTTCATGCTGTGGTCACATGGAGAACTCTCACCCCCTTGAAACATCACCTTCAATAAAGTAAATGGGAGGAAACTGGGGCAGCCTTTAGGTTGAGGACCTCGGTTCAGCTCCTGCTGGCTGGAGTCCTTTTCCCAGCCTAGTTGTGAAGAGGGATGGGCAATCCGTGCAAAGCATGTTGACAAGAGCATTTGTGTGTGTCTGAGAAGGCAAAGAGGAGAAAAAGGATGATGAATCCACTCTGACCTCCTGAATGGCAATATAAATACTTTATTGAAAATTCTAAATAAATGTGTTTGTAACCAGTAATCCTGCTCTGCATGCAATCTCATTTAGCCAACTGGGTATGCAAATGTGCTATTAATGTGTTTGCATCCAGTATAAATACACAAATCTAATCTGTTTATATATGTCATTTACACACAGCTGTGCTCACGCTCACTTAATACCAATATTTCCAGCCAGCGAGAGGTACCATGGGAGCTCCATTGTTCCCAACAAAAGCAGCTCCATGGAAGGGGGGTCATTATCATTGCAGGATCTTTTGGCATTCCCTCGAGGGAGGCTGGTAATGACTCTCCGTCTGTGGCTGCTGTGGGGGCTCGGAGCACAGGCTGGGAGGTGCCTCTCCCGCAAAGCTTTGGGTTGAATCCCCCCCACTTGGAGGCAGGATCTCATTTTTCAGTATAATTTTTCAGGAAGACAAAGCAATCCAGTTGGGAGGGAGAGAGCAAATTGTTGGGCACCTTGAAGGTTTTCAGCTGATCTATCCCTTGTCAGTTTGTTTACAGAGGACACTTGATCTCACGGGCAGATGGCCTGGGGAGTGTAAGGTTTTTTCACGTGTGGGTGACCAGGGGGGCACTCTGGACAGGGGCTTTGAATTTCCAGTGGGAACGTTCATGCCTTGCTATACAGAGTGGTATCTAATGAATAACGTCAAAATATTTTGGTTTTCCGTGTCTTTGAGTGAGAGAACTTGGTGAAAACATAATTTTATTTTCAAAATACCACAAAGGTTAAAGGATAATTTTGTCTTGACACAACAGAATTATTTCATTTTAAAAAATTGTCAAGAAAATAAACAGAGCAGTATCTATGATCCATCTGGTCTAGTGGAAGGTGTCCCTGCCCATGGCAAGGGGTTGTTACTGTGTGATCTTTAAGAGCCCTTCCAACCCAAACCCTTCTGTGATTCTGTTAAAAGAAAGCTAAATTGCGGGTTAGGATGTATTTTGCACTAAAATCACAATCTGCAGCTGAGGTGAGGTGGGATCACTCCCTGTTGGCCCAGCAGCAGGGCCTGGAAAGGGCAGGGCAGGGCCTGAGTGAAGGTCTAACATGGGTTTGTGTAAGAGCCACCTGACATCTTTAGGTTGGGTCTTCGTAATGAAACTCTCGGGATACCTCTGCTTCCTCTGTTTGCTGTTAGCTATGAAAGCCCCATAAATTCTCGTACCATATTTATTATAAAACTTAAAAATGCATATTAAATATGGAAGTTGGTGACAGCTTCATCTGCCTAGAAATCTCAGGCCTTTCCAGATGTGCACTAAACCTATTGCTTTCATAGCAAAATCTTCCATTTTATTTGCTTAGAATTAAGGAAAAGGTTGAGAGAAGAACTTGCTGTTCTTGGATGTAAGCTAAAGAGGGGAATTATTTTTAATTTATGTTTTTTGAAAGATTGAGAAATAAAACCCTTATTTCCTGGATTGAGGAAGATCAGAAAAGGCCCTGTGTGTTGGTAAATGTTTTGCATTACACAGTGTTCTTCGCTCATTAACCAGGTGGAAATCATAGGAAGGGAATGAAACGGCACATGGAATTTCTTGGGGAAAATACATTTGATCTAAACTCGACTGAAGCACCCCCTCAGAAGAGACCCGTTAGGAGCAGTGACGAATTTGCAGTTCCATCAGAGCTGTGCTGCCTTTCTGAAGGTTTCAGTTGGAAATCCTAGCGTGGATTGAACAGGTTGTTTTTGCAGTGGGTGTTACGGGTGCACGCTTTCAGCACCAGCTTTGTTTGGGGTTTTGGAGGTGGAGAAGCACCCTGGGAGCTCAGCTCCCACTGAAAGCCGGGGTGCAGGATTTGCAGCAGCCGGTTCCTCCTGCCAGGCTGTAATCTGGGGATAATGGAAACCCTGACGTACGAGCTCAGCCCCGGCTCTGCACTGGCACTGCCAGCCCCGTGACAAACGTGCCAGCTGAGCTCTGTCAGGCACGGCATAATGGCTTTGTGTATCTTGTCAGGAGATTTGTTCCTCGGGATAAAATATGGGACCTGCAAGTAACACACAGGCAAACATTAACATGCTTGTTCCTTGTTCTCCCTGGGTTATTTATAGCTCCCTGTTTACACGCAGGATGCTGCAGCATCTAATGCATTTCATCAAATTATCAGATGGTATTGGGAGGCCTCGTGTTGGGGCTGGTCAATAGCCATGGAAACCACTCCATAAAACAGAACCGTGTCTGTCAGCACCAACCGCCCCACGAGCCGTGGGATTTCCTAAAGCTGCTTCACAGCACTCATTATCCACAGCACTTTTTTAATTGTGGCACAGTTTGTCTTCAGTGAGCTGCACAAACAATAATGCTGACAGAATCCTGTCATAAGCAATCTTTTAAAGTTCAACAGAAGTGGTAAAATTGAAATGTTTGTCCTAAAAATCC
The DNA here is from genome assembly GCA_013397115.1 of Edolisoma coerulescens. Lineage (NCBI taxonomy): Eukaryota > Metazoa > Chordata > Aves > Passeriformes > Campephagidae > Edolisoma > Edolisoma coerulescens. The sequence goes on from VWZW01006876.1 coordinate 100,984, forward strand.
AAATTATGTACTTGTAAAAATGAAACCATTGTGCTCCAGAGCCACTTCCACTTCTTATCCAAACTTATCCATAGGTCTGAGCCTCGTTGTTCCCCCAGCCCTGTGTTGTGAGGCTATTTTAGCTTGGCAGCTGTCGCTCCCAGATGCCTCCTGTGAGCAGTGCAGCATTTCCTGCAGCATTAACACAGGGAGGTGGAATTTGGTGCGTGTCATTTGTGCAGAGGAGAGCAAATTCAATCAGTGTCAGGCAGTCTGTTTTGTGAGACACTGGAGAGCAACAGGTCACCTCTGATTTGGTGTGCAACTATTTAGTTCTTTTATATTTAAAACCATTTTGAGGTCTCTGTTGGGCTCGACTTGGAGAAAAGGAGTAGCTGTTCTTGCTGCAGGGAGAATGGGACATGATGCCTGAATTAATGGAAGACTAGAATAGGAAGGAAAATGTGAAAATGTCTTTAAAAAATGTATTGTTAAGCTTTCCAATTTCTGTCTGAGTTTCTGAAATTATTTTTTGTGTGCTGTGTTGTTATTTGTATATTAAGAAGTGTCCCTCTCCTGCCTTTCCAAGAGGCACAAAGCTCCTTTATAGTTGGATATCTCACAGTGCCTCAGTGGTCCAGGGATAATGCTGCACGACGTCAATAAAGGTGACAGCAGAACTGGCCAGAAGGGTTGACTTCATTCCTACTTGGAAATCTGGAACAGCATTCCAAGGTCCCTCTAACTCCGTTATTCAGATGGGCTCTATGCTAGGCTTGCATTCCCAGTAGGGATTTTTGGCATCCCGTGGGGTCAAAGGAAAACAGTTTGTCATAGGCTTTATGAATAGAGTTGAATCACAACACAAACCAAATATAACATAGTTTGGTTAAAAGGAATCTTAAAAAATAAATTTAGTGGTCCCCTAAGAATTCAAGTGCACCATAGTAAGCCTTGGGCAAAATAAGGAATAGGGAATTGGGTGTTCTCGTTTTATGCCGTGGACCAGACTGCGCTCTCCTATTTTCCTGAGCTGTTCCAGCTCTGGTTTCTCCTTATTCCCTACAGCTTTTTCTGTCACCTGTTCCTGTGTGTGCTGTGAAGTGATGCTGCAGGGGCACCGTCCCTCTGTTACAGCCCAGGGGGCAGCGATGGCAGAGCCAGGGACTGAGGGCATCCCCCAGTTCCCTTTGGAGTGCCTGCCTGTAGATGTTTCTCCATTTAGTTGGTTTCCATCCTTTGTGAATTCCTGCAGATGGGAATTGCACCACTCTTTGGGATGTGGGAAGTGGGGCTGGGGTGTGTTTGTCACTGCTGCTGCCACCTTCCCTTGCCCAGAGCACCAGCCAGAGGTTTGTGGTGCCAGGGCAGTGATCCACCCACCCCAGCATAATGAGAATTCCTTGGGAAAATTCACATGGTAAAAATGAGTATATGAATGCATTAGGTACTCTGTGGGCACTCAATATCCTGCTCTGTAGGTACCTGTGTGACTTCTGCCTGTGTCTGGGGGCTGGTACCTTGCTCTGAGTAAAATTTTCCGTGTTTGGGAGCTCAGGCACCCCTTAAACTCTTAAATTCTGGGTGCTGCGTTGGCTGGTTTGAAGGAGCAGGTGGGTATGAGTAAATCACGCTCTGGAAGGGACTGTGATCTCCAATCCTCTACAACTGGTGGTTAATTCTCGTCTCCCTGCCCCTGGGCACGTTCTTGGTGAACTCTGCAGTCTTGCTGGTTTTGAGGGTCAGGGTTAGGCGAGGATAGATCCCTGTGGGAGCAAACCTGCAGAATCCCAAGCAGGAGGTTCCAGAGAGCCTCTTCCCTCGCGTCCGGGGTTGTGGTGGGGGCTGCTGAGAGCGCTGCTGGAGCAGGGAATTAACCTTTCTGGGGGTCCTGATGCCCTTCACGACAGGGAAGCCTCTGATCGCTGCCCACCTCCTTCAAGCGGCTGTTTGCAAAAAGATGTGATCCAAAATACATTATGCCAACTTGAGGCTTGTTTCTCTGTAGGGAATTATAAAATCTCATCTCCCTCTCTTCCCTGGAATAGTAGGGCCCATGTACTCAACATCCATTACAATTTTTGCAGGCAGGATTTGTTATTTACTCGTTGTTTATACCTGTGCTCAGTGTTTATAGGAAAGGAAAAGGCCTTTTATTTTTTTGCTTGTTTCTTTGTAGGGAATTATGAATTCTCATTTCCCTCCTTTCCCTAGAATAGTAGGGCCCACATACTCAACATCCCCTACTGGTTTTGTAGGCAGAATTTGTTATTTGCTTGTTGTTTATACCTGTGTACAGTGTTGACAAGAAAGGAAAAAGCCTTTTTATTTTGGTGTTCATAGGAAAGGAAGAAGTCCTGCTCGAGAAAGATTGTCCCTTCCAGAGAAAGGCACTTTGTTTAGTCTTAAATCTCCTGGTGCTGGTTCGTGCTGGGGATGTGCTGGGGGGTCGTGGCCGTGTCCCAGGCCGCGGGCAGGGGCTGGTGCCACCGGCCGTGGCTGTACCGAGGGAAGGGGCTGGGGAGAGGACGAGGACGAGCAGGAGAGAGGAGGGAGAGGACGAGCAGGAGCAGAGGAGGCATCGCCGCTGGCGGCCGGGGGCTGCTCGGGGCTGGG
>VWZW01006876.1:103591-136284 GCA_013397115.1 Edolisoma coerulescens
CGGAGGAACGCGGGGGCTGCGAGCCTTTAACCCCTGCGGCACCTGCTCGGCGCCCCGAGCCCGGCGCTGCGCATTTCCCTGCGCTGCCCGGCCGCGGAGCCGGCCCGGAGCGGCTCCGGCAGCGCTGACTGTGGCACCGACTTTGGTGAAGCTCCGAATGCTGGAAGTTGGACGTGGAAGGGGATGCGGTTGGGATTTTTCGGTGTCTTTCCCAAGCCTTTTTCCCCGTTCGCAGCCGTGTAGGTGCGTTCGCTTCCCCGACAGACCTTGGGCTCCGAGCGCCGCTCGGCTCCGCTGCCGATTCACAGCAGCCGTTCGGGGGATTTTTAGATCTTTTTTTAATTTTTTTTTTTTTCCTGCTGCTGACACGCTGTTTTTGTTATCTTTTATCACAGAAACGGTTTATTAAGGGGTTGAGGCAGTACGGCAAGAACTTCTTCAGAATCCGAAAGGAGTTGCTTCCCAATAAGGAGACCGTAAGTACATTTGGACTTTATGTAATTCGCTTTTTCTCTCGCTGCTTCGCTGTTTGATCTTGCGAAACTCTTTCCTTTTTACCCCGAATTCTCCTCAGATAAACGGAAGAGAAATCCACAGCCAGCCAAGGAAGCTGCCGATTTTTAGTGCAGTTTTTAGGTCTTGGGGTATGAAAGATGTTACATAAAATAATCGTCATGGCTGGACGGAGCCACTGAGCCTGGGTGAAGTGTATTTATGGAGACCAAATCTAATTTTAAATTCTGACATTATGACGGGGTAATACATTTTGTGTCACCCGGTCGGGCTCGAGTGGCATCGGGTAATTAAAGAAAACCTAAACCAAAACAACATCTGATGGGATCGGGCAGCCCGAGGTCTGCGCTGCTGCTGTGACCCGCACGATGCCGGGCTGTGTTTAACTCTTCCCCTTCCCTGGAACTCGTGTTCGGGGGTGGATCCGTGGCTCTCCGGACTTCTCAGGGTTATGTAACCCTGTCATTCCACCCAAAATCCCATCAGGGCTCCGGGGACACGGACAGGGACCGGTGGGGGAGTCCTGCAGAGGAGACAGGGTTTGGGAAGCCTTGGGAACCCAGTCACTTTTCCATTTGTCCTGAAACAGCTTCGGTTTCTGTTCTGCAGGTGTCCTTTAACTTCGAGGAGCGTTTGGGAAAGTGGTTTGGGTTTTGTTCTGGGTTTAGAAGTGAGGTAGCTCCATGAAAATGGAGTTGGGCTGTTTTCTAGCAGTAGATTAGCAATCTGGAAAACACTGATATAAAGCATCACTGATCGTTTAGACTTTTGTAGGTGTGGAGTCTGGATGGGCACTGGGGAAGAGCATTGCTGTAAAAATACTTAAAAACCTCTCGGTTTCTGTAGGATGTCTCCATTCTCCTCCCGCAGGTTCTTGTGAGACAGTGCTGTGATAACACAAATCTTTGGGTGGTAAATAGTAACGCTGTGTGAGTTAAAAAGGAAGGGGAGGATGAGACAATTGCAAGTTCGCTCATTCTGGTGAGAAAGAAAACTTAAATTACAGATCAAGTGTTGGTGGACTTCAGCATTCTGTTGGATTTTGAGGCATGGAGGCCCAGTGCTGGAAAGGGGACAGCTGGGAAGGAAAGCTGGAATAGTATGGATCTTATCAGCATCTGACAAACCCAGCACATATCATGCCTTTTCTCTTTTCTTCAGAGTATCTCCTGGAATGGATTTAGAACAAATCAATGTTTGCTTTTAGAAATAAATTCTGCTGATGGTAAAGTTACTGAGGGGTGAAAGTCCTCTTCTAAGTTTGAATTACAGCAACTGTGAAGTATATTGTGTTTTTATAAATTTAGATTTGTGTTTTAAATATGGAATATGAGGGGTTTTTGTGATGGAGAAAAACGTTTTGAAGGGGAAGGAAAAGAAAAACTGAAAAATGGAGAGTTGGGGGCAGGTGCCTACCCCTGTTTGTGCTACTTAACTTCCTACATTGGAGCTTGGATACCGGGCTTAGGGTTTTTGTAAAAGTTTTGCAAGTGGTGTTAAACCTCACACAAGCTCTCATTTTTCAAGTGTTATATTTTTGTTTCATTAGGTCTAATTTTTTACTACAGAGAAGACTAAATATTAAGTCTGAGGTGTGGGAAGTACCATGTTGATGGGTTTGGGCTCAGGGGTTTTTTTAGCCCCTGTGGTAACTGATCTACAAATAACCTTTGACCTACAATGGGTTGTTTATAATCTCTGCTTCCTATTTTTGCCCACAGGCCTCGCTTCTGCTTTCTTTAATTCCCAGTCTTTTTCAGCCAAAATTTACAGCAGTTTTGCTATAGGAAGACATTGTAGAGTAAAGGCTGCAGTAAATATGTGACTGTCCAGTTTTGCTTGTGTTCCGTAAAGTGGAATAATGAATAATGTAAGTGACAAGGCCGTGGGATTAATTTGTCTGCATTTTTTCATCGCCAGAATAATTTCAGATACTTTGCCTGCCATTTTTCTGTTGCAGTGTGAAGTAACCCTGTAGCAATTCCAGAAACACCAGAAAAAGGCTTTACTCTCCTGTTTAGCCTCCATATTAACATGGGATGAAACTCTAAAAAGTTATTATATGGATGCAAAAGCACTAAAGCAGCTTCCAGGTACTTAAAGATGTGTCGGGGCACTCTTGGAGTGACTTGCCCTGATGGCTCAGTACATCTGATTTATTAAGAGTTTTCCTTCCTGGTCACTGGAGGCTGTGGGGAGGGGAGCCAGGGGTTTTTCCCTCTGCAAACCCCACTAAAGTTAGGTCTCCTTATTACCATGATTTTGGTAAAATGTGTCCTTTCCTAGACCCTTTACTGGGGGAAAATTCTCCCCTAATATCACCCTAAACCCCATGGCTGGAACATGGAAACAGTGGAAGAAAAGGAGTGCAGCAGAAATACAGAATTCTTGTAGAGACCAGGCCTGTTTTATGTGAACTCAAGCTGAGGCTGCTGTGCACAAAGTCAGGATGCAGAGGTGAAGGTGACATTGTATTTCTTTCCTACTTTGGGAAGGTGTAAAGTGGCCGTGGTGAGAGATGAGAATTAGGCCATCCTGTACTGAGCTTTCACAAGTGTGTTAAGGAATGTCCTATTTGAGTTGTGCCTTGGCTTTTTTTCCCTCCATAGTTAAGGTGCAATATCTTCTAAGAAAACCCTGTGTTTGTCAATGTGTGTTTTAACTAGTTCAGCATAGTTTTTCAGCGTTAAAATTATTCCTTCTAAATGAGTAATCCTCAAGAAAAAAGCTTTATGAAAGAGAATGCTTATTCCATATCAAAGGTGTGTTTGTTTGGGTCTTCACTCCGATGGTTTATTTCACATTTCCAGTTTATTTCCATGTTTATGTCCAGGAGGGGTTCCCAGTGTAAATAACTGCAATGGATAGAGGAAGGTGGTGCTTTAATGTTGGATCAGTGTTAACCTTCTCATACTCTGGAGAAGAAGTGCCTCCATGTAGATGAGCCATGAGATTTTAAAACGAAACTTCTGAAACATCCTTGGGTTTGCACTGAACTGTCTGCAGCACCTTCTCCTCTATTTCCATGTATCCTCCTTCCTTTATCTTGCCCTGGGTGGTTTCCCCGTAGTTGTAGCTGTGGTCACAGCTGATGAACTGTGCTGCTCTCCTTTGGCTCCTGCTTAGCAGCACTTCTGATTCCTCTTCATGGGAAGAAGGGAATTTTGGAGGCTTTTCTGTGACATGAACAGTTTTCAATAATTGCTTTCATTTAAATTCCCATGTTGTGAGAATGGAAGGTGCACAGCTGGCAGCAGTTTTCTTAACTATCTGGTTTGGCTTTAAATGTGGTTTTATTTCCCTCCTACCCACCCATTTTGGGATAATTTGCTAAAACTTTGTGATAATACAGGATTTTCCGAGTATTTAACATTCTGCTCTGAATTCTTTAGATGATTACACTGAGCTACTTGAATTTGAGAGTTTTAGAAGCACCGGCATTGTGATAGGCCTGAGATAAAGGTACTTAAATGCCTCCAAGGTTGGGGATTGCCTTTCTGTGTTCATGGAAACAGCTTAACTCTGTGTTGGCTACGTGCAGGAGGTAAATAGAAACACGGGATGGACGGGAGCTTGTGCAGAGCAGTGACTCCATCAGAGCAGGAGCAGGAGGGTGCCAAGTCCTGGTGTCACCTTGCTGGGATCCAGAGCCGGGTCCTGCTCCTCAGCCTGTCCTTGTGCTGCTCTCTCAGAAACGCTTCTGGAAGCCTCAGGGTGCACTTTCAGGTTGTTTGAACTGTTCGAGGCCACAGTCCCAGCAGAAACAGAATTGTTTCCCTGTGGCTGGGGTTCCTGCAGCCTGCTTTGGGGCAGGGCTGTTGTCTGGGCAGTGGAACTCCAGCCTCGTGCCCCAGGAATGGGGGATGTGTGTGACTGTCCCTTTGGCAGCCTTTCCTGGGTTCAAAAGCGATATCCTGTTATCCTGCCGGGCTGTCACGGCCTTTGCTGCAGCTGAGTTGAGATTTTGGAGCCCCCTTGTTGTTCTTGGGGATGGGCCCGAGCACTTTGGGCCCTTCTGCACCTTCTGAGAGCTGGGGTGAGAGTGCTGTGGATGTTCTGGGGCTCTGCAGGGGCTGCTGTGCTCTCCAAGGACAGTCCGTGGTGCCGTGCTGTGGGCACGGTCCCTGTGCCCGTCTCTCCTGGCAGGCTCAGCTCCTCCCTGGGCCCTGCTCGCTCAGCAGGAAGCCCGGGAGCAGGACAGTGGATCTTTGTGCAGGCACGCAGACTCTGGGCTAATTTTGGTTTGAATTTCCCTGCTGAGCACAGAGGTATCTGTGGTGTGTGTGATTTTTGGTTTGGCTGCTGAGCAAGAGATGACAGAGTGCAATCGAAAGATCTTGCCTCTGGGTGGATGCTCCTTTATTTAGCTCTAAAGCACAGTGTAAACAGGAGTTATGAATATTGGCTGTTTCCTGGGATTGAAATACCTGCAACGTGCTGTATTTATGCACATAAGAACTAAATATGCATCATTTCTTTAGGAAAAATGGTCTCTCTTCTGATAGTAAAATCTTTCTCCTCAAATTAAATGCTGCTGGGACTTACCTCAGAGATGAAATAAGCTGTGCTCTGTTAATGTTCAGAGACAAAACGAGTGCAGTGTGAGCTTTCAGCATAAACTTCTGTTTAATTTTAGATTGGGGTTTAGATAAACAATTTTATTCTTGCCTCATTAATGCTTAATCTTGTGTTACATAATACACAGTATTGGCTTCCTGAGTAGCTCTTAAATATAGTGCAAATGTGTAGTAGCTGAAAGGTCAGTGCAGTTACCATATGTGCGGGCTGGCAAGGTGTCTGTCCCCTCTGAGGACAGACAGAGCCCTCCTCATGTCACTCCTCATGGCAGCCAGCAGCCTCAGGAATATTTGTGCAAGGCTCTCCCGAGCATCCGAGAGGTACAGCTTCTCCCTCGACACAATTGTTCAAATAGCAGCGTGCCTTTGATCAAAGGAGGGGGATAATTAGATGAATATCTCTTGGTCTGTTGGTATAAAGTGATTACTTAGCCCTACGTTGGCTTTTTAATATTTGTATTTAGTGGTGAGCCTTGTTTGTAGCAGGAGCTGCGTTGTGGCTGTGGCGTGGGCTTTATCCCTGCTCTGCTTTCCCCAAGGAAATCTGGTTTATTTGAGGCCATATTCCCCTAATGATGGAATATTAATACAGTGCAGTCAAGGCATATTATTTCCTGCCTTGTCTTTGCTGTGGGAGCGTTCAGAGAGGGACAAGCTGTGGAAGCCTTTTCTGTTTGAAAGCTGAACCTTTTTCTTTAATAACTTGTTCTAGCCTGGATGCAGTCAGAGCTGAAATTTTCCATTAGAGTTTGAAGCGACTGCCAACATAAACAGCCACTGCTTCTTTTCATTTCATCCTGCTCGCTGCTGCTGCTGCCTCCAGAGCGTGGCCAGTGCAGGCAGAGGGGTTTGCTCTTGTTCAGACAGGGGCTCGTGGGCTTCCCATTTCTGAAAGGATTTCAAATGAGAGGCTGAGACTTTTTTCTTTAGTCGCAGCAAATATCCTACTGGGCTTCAGTCCAGTTAGCAAAGGGGCAGAGGCAGCAGTTGCTTTTCCTGTGTAAGTGAAACCACTGCATCATTTGCATAACAAACTCTTCTGGAGGGAACGTGCCGCCTTTTTTTTTTTTTTTTTCCTGTTTTTGTGAGCGTGGCTGGCTGAGCTGATGGAGGAAGAGCACTGCATTAATGTTTGACTCCGAGGTGAGGCAGTGTGCTGAGGCAGCTCCCAGCCACGCAGTTCGTGCTGCTCACCAGGAGCAGGGTGAGCAAAGCCAAGGCATGTAATGAAATGCTGAGCTCATAGGAGCTGAGCTCAGATGGAGATATTCCTGAATTTAAGTGGCTCTGAGCTGAGAGCTGTTTGCAGAGGGATGTTCAGTGTATGTGTTCACTGTGATCTGGTTTGTTTTCAAAAGTTTAACTGTTAAACCTATTGCAAATGTCATAACTTTATTGGATAATAAACCAGGAGGTTTGGAAAGGTCTTTAAAGAGACATAAATGTTTAACTCACACACACCATGGTGTCTTTCTTCATCTCTAAAACTGGTTCCAGGTGTTCAGGTGAGTGCAGCTCCTGGCAGGCTTGGGCCACAGCTCCATGGTTTACCCACGTGTGTTCCTTTTGTTTCAGTTCCCTGAGTGTATCCTTTCAATTCCCATGTCCTGGAGCTGCATCTTGCCTGGCTCTGATTAGCCCTTTCACCTGGCCTGTGCCACGTGTGTGTGCTCATTGATTAATGATTGATTAGTGACTGGCTCCAGCTTCCAAAGACCAAAATACCCTTTCCCAAACCTGCCTGTCTCAATTCCAGCTGAAGCAAGTAAAACCAGAGAAGGAAAGTACCTGAAATGTGCGTTGTTTTTATTTGTTTCAAATCTCTTAAGCGTTCTCTTAAGAGAATAAGAGGATTAATTTTCCACTGTATCACTTTGCTTTTGTATTCCAAAGGTAATTTACAGCGTCATCAGCTCAAAAAATGAGCTGCTTATTTGACTTTCTTCCTAAGAAACCCCCATAGATGAAGAGCATAAAAGCAGAAGGTGTGTTCACTGTGCCAGCTGGACTCTAGGATTGAGTTTAGCATGGGCAATAAATCAGCTCTGCACTCGAGCGGCTTTTTTTTATTATTTTACATTACAAGATTGGATCTCATTGTTTATTTTTCTCTGAAGGTTTAGAGGTAGGTAGGAGTAAAATATTGTTGCAAGTAAAAGAGGGCCATTAGGCAATTGCATGGAGTTCTGTCAGGGAGCCAGGAAGGACAATTCCTGCTTTGTAGGGAAAAGTCTGTAGTCAAAGATACAAGCCAAGATTATTTGGGTAATTGATACAATATTGTCTGAGTCTTCCTCGGCAACTGAGAGAACACAATGCTGCTCCTCAGAGTTCTGTTCCACTGCATTTTCCTTTCTGTTTATAATTCACCATCCTAAGGAATTTCGGTTTGTTTATTTTCCTATTGTGAATTCTCTTTTGCATCTGTGCTGAAGGGTATGTGTGACTCTGGTTTAAATGCTTTTTGTTCATCAACAGTGGTATATTTAGTCTGTATTTTCTTTCCCTGTGAGAAAAACCAGCAGCTTTTCTTCTTCCCTGGCAGTTGTCAGATTGTATCAAATACTCAGACATCAACCCTGAGGTCCTATGAATTGCAGGTACATAAAATAGGTGTCTGGTAAAGGATTTGTGCAGTTTATTTTCATGGTTGAGTGTCCCAGCCTGGCAAGACTCTTTTCCACAGCTGCCATGCATCAAACCCTTCCTGTTGTTTGTTCTCCATCCAGTCAGTGACTGAAGATGTGCTTTAAAACTTGAAAATGGCTTTCAGAAAAGGCAGAAATAAACAAGGCATATAAGCAGCGGTGCTGTTGGTGGGACATCCTGTCCTAGAACAGTGCTAATGTTATAAAATGTGGGTAACTCCTTGAAGAAATGAATCTGTATAATCCTGCCTGGGGACTGACTTTTGAAATGGCTTAATAGAGAAATACTCTCCAGGTAATCCTCTGTGTGCTGCTCACTGTGTGTATTTACAGCGTGTGAGACAGAGATTACAGTTTCAAAAGCTATTGCAGCAGTTTGCTTTGAATTTTGGAGTTCAAGGAGTAAATAAATACAAACAGCTTGGACTGGTCGTGTTCCAGGGGGGAGTCAGAGGAGTTCTGCAAAGCAGAGTTTGGTTCCTTAGCACACGCAGGCAGGAATTGCCCCTGGCTCGTGTGGGGTTCACAGAGCAGCCACTTGGGGCAAAGGATTGTGCACTGGGAAAAAAATCCTCTGTTGGCAGAGAATGAAGTGAACTTTGAGTGTGTCTTGCCTGCCACAGAGCACGGAATGAACTTTGTGCTCACACAGGAGATCACCGGGCTCAGTCATCACCTCCAGCCCCAGATGGCCTCGTAAGAACAGCACCCACTGCCTTCCCCTGGCACCACACCAGCCCCAAACACATCAGTCACTCCTAAATATCCTGTAATGTGCTGCTGGAACTGCACCGGGAGAAAAGACAATAACAACTCCAGGAGACAGATGCACTCATTTTGTCAGTTTTGTTTCCAGCCAGCTGTAAAAAAGAAGCAGTGCTTGATTACTGGGGGTTTTTTGCTGCTTGCTTTTTTTCATGCCAAGGAAAACTTAGGAATTACAGAGATGGTGGAATAAAGTGAGAATGGGGAGTTAGAATAGAGGCTGTGCCATAGGGGAGGTGAAGCAGTTTGTGGATAGAACTGGCTCTGTAAGCACGAGAAACATTTAACATCACACGTTGAAATCTGCTGCCTTGGCTTTTGCTTTGTTTTTCCTTTCCATTCTGTATCTGAAGGAAAAATGCTTAGGCATGTGATAGAACTCAGATTGTCAGGACATAAAAATGCTGGTGATGACTTCTAGGTGAGGCTGATGTTCCTTTAGGTGAACGTGAACTTCTCCTGTTCCTCCCAGCAGCGGGGAAGGGAGAATTCTAAGTCTCAGCCATAGCCCTGCACACCTGCACGACGGTGGATTTATGGATATGTGGGATATGGAGGGGCTCCTTTCCCTGCCAAGAGCTGCATTAATGTCTCCTGGTGTGTGGAAAACAAAACTGTGAAGCTGTGAAATGCTCAGACTCTGGGTTTCCCACCCCTGCTCGTGAGGAATGAGGATCTTGCTGGGCTGGGATCCCCATTTGTGGTGTTTGTGCCTTTTCCTTGGAGTCAGGAGGGCCTGCACCCTGCTGCTGCAGCACCACGGTCCTGCAGGGAGAGATCCAGCCCTCCTTCACTCCTGCTTCAGCTGCTTGAGAAGGCACAGGCGATGTCACAGCGAACACTGAGTGATCAAAGCAGCTTCCGCAGAAAACCTTCTGCTTCTTGCATCTCTTTTTCAAATCCTAGAATGTTGGCAGGCGTGTTGCCTCCTGATTCAGCTCTTTCAAGGTTAAATTTGTCGATTGCCCTTTTCATTGCAAACTCTGTGAGCTTAGGAGCTGGGGAGATGGAAGTGAAGGAGCTGCTTTCAGAGTAATTGCTGCATTTAGGAACTTGGAGTCTTAAGAAACACACAAAATCTTACGAGAATGATGACAAAATCCCAGCTGCTGACGGTCCTGGTGGTTGGGAAATCCTTCCCAACTCTGGTCATCTGGGATGAGGAACATTGGCAGGGAATATTGTTTGTTTTACGCTACCAAACTCCTGTGCAGCAGGAAGAGATCTGGCATGGAAAAGGTGCTGATAAGTGTTTTTATTGCCCTGGTGAAATAGTTTGTTCTTGGGTGGAACAGTTGAGCTGATCCTCCCCCTCCCCCAGACACTTTGTGGGCTCCCTTTTCCCTTGCAGTGCCCCTGACGCAAACGGAGTTATTTTGTAGGATGCCTCCAGACCCTTCAAAGAGAGGAGAGCACATTCCAGGTTATAAACCAGCTCTCTGCTCCTGCAACCTGAGAAGTCCTCCCCGTTGTTTAACCCGGAGCCTGCTTTGTGCCTCTTGTGTAAAGCACCAGGACATCCCACAGGAACTCTTGATTTATTTTGCTAACTCTGCCCTTCTCTGTGGTTCACAAACCTCTAATGGGCTGTGAAGCTCCAACATTTCTGAGTTGAACAGTAGAAGTTTTAAGAACCTCCTCTACTACATGAAAGACTTAACACTTTCCACATGCTGGGTTTTTGGATCACGAAAAGCTGATCTCCTACAAATAGAGTTTGTGAAGCTGAGGCATCCTGGGCCAGGGCTGGTTAATGCTGTTGTGAAACCGGGGGGAAGGAAAAAAAAAGTAATGAAAACTCTGGGCTTTGGGCCAGCAAGGAAGATCTGATACAGTGAATGTGTTTCTGTTGCCCTTTGTTACTGTTGAGTTTGATTAGCTTTGTTTCTGGTAAGTTTAATTACAGTTCTTTTTTATTTTTGTGGCTAAGGAGGGGATCTTTGCCAAAGCTCAAGCCTTTCATTACCTCAGTTGCAATGAGAGGGAACTGGAGAAATAAATCATGCCACCTCCCCAACAAACAAGCCAAAGTAAAGCCAAAAGAAACCCCACTAAGCTGTAAACCCGACCCTTTTCTCTCTCCTTGCCCTGTTGCTGCAGTCTCCTACTTTCCATCTGTTATTTTCCCTTCCCTGAAGTTTCTTCTAGGCTTTTAGAGTTGAGGGTGAATTTACTTTGTGCAGTAAGTTGTTGTTTTGCCTGGGCAGGGTTCTTCACCTTTGGTTGTTGTGCTTCACTGGAGCCTGTCTGGCTCCTCTGCAGTTTTCTGTCACACAGACAACACTTCCTACGTGGATTCCTTCAGTGCATTGCAGGAACACAGCTGGGATGGAAAATGGCTTACAGACTGGGAGACAGAATGGACAGAAATGGGAGGGGTTTGGTTTGGACCCTGGTTTTGTTCTGCAAAACCTTGCCCGTTGAGATGTGATTAAAAGTGTGTGCCATAAACCTTGCACAGTCTGGGCTCTAAAAGAGCACATGGGAAAATGCATTTCTCCTGATCCCACTGCCAAGGGAGATCCCGACTGTAGAACAGCTCTGGGTTGTGTAACTGGACCTTCACCTTGCTGTGGAGAAGTGACAGGGACAAAGGCCTCCCTCCCTCAGTGCTGTGCTGAAGCTGTATTGATTTAACAATTCCAGCTCATGTTCTTACTCTGTGCCATTTGATGGGATAGATTTTTTTTCTTGTTGTTGTTGCCTGGCTTTAGAAAAACATTGCTTTTTTGTGAGCATGAGCTTCTGAAAAGAAATTGTCTGCTCACTGTGGGCATAAAACTCCCCTTCCTATCTGCCGCTTATTTATTCTATATTAAGGTTCATAGTGGTTTTGTTTCAGACAAATCTGCGTGTCTTAAACTTGTAAGACTTTAAAAATGATACAAACGATTTTCAGTTAAAGGATGAAGAGGAGAGAAGTCTTGATGGATTTGAGTAACCAGAGAGTTGTAACCCAGCACTGCCCAGGAGATATTTGGAAATCCTGCATTTACTTTGAGAAAGTTTTATTTAACGGGGGTGTAGCTGCTATAGAGAAACAAGGATATTGTGAGCTGCTGTTTGTGGTTGTAAATGACCCCACTTGCCCCCCTCTCCTGACTGTTTTTCCACGGAGCACATTAATGGGGCCGCTGAAACAAATCCACGGGGCTGTTCCGTGTGTCAGTGAAAATCCCCCTCCCGTCTCCACCTCGTCCAGTCCCTCCTTTCCAGCCCCCATCCCGTGTTTGCACAGCCCTGAGTCACAGCTCTGCCGTGCTGGCATTTACAGATTGCAACTGCACAAGTTTTCATTGCTTCAGCAATTAAGTAATACAAGTAACAAATCCAGTGAATCACCTCTGAATCGCTGGGTTTAGGTCTTTATGTCTGCGCCAAACCGGCATTAAGGGTTTGGATTTCTTTGAGTTGCCAAAGTTCTGCTTTGACCTTTTCAAGGGAACTTACATAGCAAAGATATGGGAAATGTTTAAAACTGAGTTTGGCATTATGTTTGACTGCTTTAGTTGTCATCTCTGAGCTGAAACTGTGGATGGAATCCTGCAGGCTGTGGATAAACAGCATTTCTGGTGCACTGCTCGGTCTGGGTTTGTCATTCCGTAAAGGTCGTGTCAAAATGAGGGGAAAACCCCCAAACAAATCAACAACAACAAAAAACCCAAACCCAGACTAGCAGGGACATCATATTTTAGGAATTAGAAGTTCTGATTTTTCAGATACTTTTGCTTCAGTCTCTCTCTAGCAATACATCTTCTCTCCTTCAGTGGTGAGCAGAGCCCAGTGTGTAACTTCCTTCCCAAACACTCTGTTCAGTCAGTCTCCAGCTGTAGTTGTGGTGTAGTTGTAAAGTTGCCCTGCTGGCAGCAGGACAGCTCCTGAGGAGGGGCAGTTTCTGGAATGGGGATAATTCTGCAGTTTGCAGATGGAGCAGGGAAACACAGCTCGTGGAAATCAGTGGATGGATGTGGATGGATCTGCTTTGCCTGACCCTCAGTGAGACCTGCACGGTGTGAATGGGTGTCCCCAGGCAGGACAGGGCTGGGGCACCTGGGACAGGCAGCTCCCTGAGGTCATTCCCCCCGACTTCCCAAGGTCACCTTGATCTGCAGGAGAGAGTGGGGATTTCCACTTCATGTCATGAGCAGAGTTTGGAAAGGGCAGCAGGGAAGTGAGGAATTAAGTCAGTGAGCTGCTGCCAACGCTTTGTTGCCTCTGTGCTGTTTTGCCCCGTCTCCATCATAATTAATGTTGACGTGGCTCGCTCCGAGGCTGCTGGGCTCCTGGCAGCTCCGCTCCCCTGCTCCCCAGGGAGCTCTTGGCCGTGGGATGTCTGCCCTCGGAGATGCAGGGAAAATGAGTTGCAGGTACCTGCGCCTCTGAACAGAACGGACGTGCACCCAGCGATGAATTCCTGTATCGGGTTCAGAGCCCTCGTGCAGGAGGAGCTGCGTGGAGCTGTGCTCAGCTCGCAGCCCCACACCTGCTCGGGGTCATGGGCTGCGGATTTTTCTAAGCCTGGTGAGGAACCAAACCACAGCAAAACCCGGCCAGTGAACCACAGCCAGGGCTTTGTTGGTGTGTTTGACAGCTGGAGTGGTTTCAATTATGAGCCCACTCTGCAGCAGCACGTGTGTGATGGATTGGGGAAGCACGAGCAGCAGAAAGCTGTCCTGCTGCTTCGGGCTCTCCTGGAGGGGAAGCGTGTGCGGGTCGGGGCAGCCTGCTGTGAGCAGGGGTGGCAGCTCAGCAAGGCCTCCGGGGTTTGAAGTATAAAATGTACCAAAATAAATACAGCCACTCTAAGAGCTTAGCTGCTTTAATTCAGGTAGGTGTGATATTCACTTATAGACCTTTTCCCACTTCTAATGTGTTCTTGAAAACTTGAATTTTCATGGGTGCTGTGGGAACTTCTGCCTGTTTGAGCTTTGGTTACTGGGTGTGTCCCTGCTCAAGGGATCACTGCTGTGATTGACTGTACGGAAATAATTCGTATTAGTTGCAGTTTTGTTGGGGTTTTTTGTTTGGCTTTGTTTGTTTTTTATTTGCAAGGGGTGTTTCTTTGCTTCTCCTCCCTCATCTCCTACTCTTTTTAAAATGTTTTAGTATTTGTCTAGCTTCAAGGGTCTACACTTGAAGCATCCCCATTTGACTGAAGTTGGAGGGTTTGCAGTGTTGCCCTCCTGCATCCCTGAGGCAGCTCAGCTTCTTTAGGATTTACACAAACTTCACAAAGGTTGCTCACCCAAAGATACCACTTTTTGTCCTGTTTGCTTGGTAGCAGTTGCTGACAGCAGTGTATGGACACGGGGAATCCTGGTTATCCTCACATCCTATGGGAATGGGCTGAATTCCAGACTGATTGCACGTCTGAAGCCTGAGCAATAGAAATTATTAGAGAAATTGCTTATTTCCCTTACAAACAACACCTGCAAGGATGGACCAAAAATAGATTCTATCTGTTAGCAGTGTTACTGTGATGAATTTAATGAGGGGGAAGAGCAGGAGAGTTGGAATTAGGTATGGAATGATACATGAGACACTGAGAACATCCCCTGTGCTTACATGTGGGCAGATCCAGCATAGTAAAGTGGGTTTTCTTAAGGAGAAAATAGCTTTTGTGGTGTGTCTTTCACATGCGACAGGGTTTCTTTTGCAGAGCTGTGTAATGCCTCAGATCCCTGTGATTGCAGGATCTGTGCCTTGGTTGTGTCAGCTGCTTGGGTCGTTGGATGTGTTTGTAATTAGGCAGGAACTGGCATCTTGAGTCTGTGGCTTTTCCTAAGGCTGTGAACTTTGGGGTTTGTGGAGGGTAGAACCAGCTTCGGAGAAGGCCAGGATGGATGGGGAAGGGCAGAGACAGGAGCTGGGGGTTCCCAGGAAGGTTTGTCACAGTGTCACCGTGGCCTTTTGAGGCTGGCTGTTTCTCCAGGATTGACGTGATGGGGCAGCAACAGAGGAACCCTTCACAAGAGCTACAAGTGTTCATGTCTGCAGGAAATGTTCCTCGCGCCCTGCCTGTGGTTGTTTGCTGAGCTTGGCCACCAGCCCGAGCACCGTGTCAAACACTGCTCTTGTTTCACCAGTGGAAATCTTCCACAGTCAGAAGGGAAAATCAGAATGTGTCCCCCCCAAACATACTTTTGGCACTGCAGTTTCCATCCATACACATGGCAGCCAAATCAGCACCCTGAGCATCCATGTCAGGCCTTTTTCCAGCACTGGGTTGTGCCTCTGGGTCTCTGCATCTGTCTGAAGAATTTATTTAGGGGGTGATATTTTGCTGTAGTCAATGAAATCCAGAATGAGATGAAACGTTCTAACAGATGAAAGCTGTTGTGCTTTGTCTAGAACCACAGGATGGTTGGTTTGCTTGCAGGGGAAGTAAACCTGTTTCAGAAAAACAAAGTTTAAAGAGAAAAATGCAGCGGGGAGTGTTGGCTATCAGGGATGAAGCAAAGAGCAGGATGTTTGTGTGTAGTGTTGTTTGCAGACAGTGCAGTGCACGGGTTGGGGATTAATATTTCAACACTTTCAGAAAGTCTGTGGCTGCAGCTTATCAGTTTATAACAGTTTGTCCTTCCAAGAGCCACACAAGTAGAAATATCACCCAGGCAGCTTCGCTTTCTCCCAGAGGAGGAGGCCAGCAAGTACTGGTGTAGCATCTCCTTTGCATTGGTTTGAAGTTCCCCGTTCTAAGGGCTTCTCTGCTGGTTTCTGACACCTTGGCGCTGTGATGAATGGAAGCTGTGATTAAACTGATCCCTCCCTGCCTGCTGGGCGGCACTGCCCCGCTGGGCCCGTGAGACGAGGGGCAGGGGATCGCTGCTGGCACCCCCTGCCCGTGGAGCAGCGGGGCACTCGCTGTCCCTGTTCCCGAGGGCGCTGGCACTGCCTGGCTGGCACGGGAGAGAATTCCTGAGCTCCTGCTGGTGCAGCTGGGTGGGACTGTGCAGTGTTTGTGTGAGGGACGGGGGGCTGTGCCGGGGAGGGGAGGGCGAGGGGGGCTGAGCTGAGCTGCAGTTCCATTTGCAGCACCTCAGGAGTCAGAGCCCTAAGCCATGCCCCAAATTACTGCTGCCTTTTTCCCTTACCCTTGAATGTGGGGGTCAAATTCACGTTCTGAGGGAGCAGCTCGGATTAATGTTTGCCGGAGACACCAGGGCGGAACAGAATTGGAAAGAATTGGTAATTTCTCTCACTTCTGAGCTCACTGTATAGGTATTATAGAGAGCTACAATGAATTGCTCTTTCTAATGCTGCTTTACAACTCTTAGCTTTGTCTTCTAGTTAAATTTTGCTTGCTAAGGATTTTTCCTGACAGAAAGAATTTGAGACTGGAGGGAAGCAACAATAACTGAGGGATAAGCAGCTTACGTGGCAGTTCTTTGTGGTTTAGGGGTGGGGGGTTGCTTGATGTCCTGCTTCAATATTCCTCTTTTCATACATTGCTCTGATAAACAGGAAAACACTGAAATACCCCTCAATCTTCCACACTTAATCTAGAAAATCTACTGGTTTAGGGAGCTGTTCTTGGGAGAGCAGTAAAAGGAAAACAGCTGTTCAGGGACCAGATCTGAGAGGAACAGAGTCTGTTTAAAATCAGGGCTTAATGACAAGGACTCTGCTGAGAGGTTGTGTTTGCTTAGTCCATAACTCAGGGCAGGAGCCCGTCCTCCCTCACCCTCTGTGGCGTGGCTGAGTTTTCAGCGATAAGCTGGTGGTTTGTCTGAGTTCAGTTGATACTTTCCAGGTGCAAAGTGGACGGGATTCTTCCTCCATCTGGCCTGTTCAGATGTTGGTCATCCTGTGCGAGTGATTTTTATTAAGAGGTCACATTCTGTCTGTCTTCAGCATGGAATCGGGGTTGATAGTTTGCATCGTGAAATAACCAGGTGTGAGGACTTCTAAAATTGTTGTTTCCAGGGAATTACATCTTCCCATTCCTCATTAGCAGTGAGGACGATTTTACAGAGTTTGTCTCCTGTATAATTTTCCGTATTTTCTGATTGCTGCTGTTCTTTTAATAAACTCTTAAACCCCAGCAGCTCCCCCACGGGTCACGAGCTCGGAAGGAGGAAGCTGTGTCAGGGAGGGGAGTGTGTACATTTGACAAGCCAGGCTTTGTGTGATTCAGCACAGATGTGTTTGGAAAACCTAAAACATCTGGTCCATGGAAGTGTGGAATGCAGGTCAGTGGTCAGACACATCAGGAGTTCAAACAGTGCTGCTGCTGGCAGAGCTGCGTTGCTGCTGGTTGTCACAGGACGAAGTGGACCTCCAATTCTGATTTCTGTATTTAAATAAAAGCAGTTACAGAATGTGACATTTCAGAAACAAGTGGCCAGTTCTTCCTCACCTCTCAGCTCTCCTTGCCCTATTGAAAACGGAAAATCGGATCAAAATTTCAGAATTTGTATTTGTTTGTGTGAGTGGGTTTGTTTCCGTGGTGCTGTGGTGTGTTGTCTTCTCAGAGCCCAGTACCTGGTAATATAAAACCTGCTAATACAACACATTCTAACTTAACCTGGGGAGGCCAGGAGACAGCTTCATACAAGGAAGCAAACAGAAGCACCAGCTCTAATTAACAGGAGGACAGTCCTTGGTGGCCCATAAAACGCTGTAGGATTTACTTTTGGCTGTTACAGAGAGGCAGCAGCAGCCTGGGGATTGAAACATTTTTCCAGCCCATTCAAGGTGCCCCGGAGGTGTTGAGTGATGATGGGTGTTCAGCCTGCTTTGCCCACACGGGGACCAGTTGGTGACATAAACTGGGGCTTGGAAGACAACTGGGAGCTCTGTGTTGTGTGGTGGCTGCTCAGGTGAGCGGGGCCGGGAATGTGCTTTGCACAGTGAGAGCACTTCCCCACTGGAAATCCTCTTTTCGCATCAGCAAGATGTCATCCACCTTATCTGGGGGAATTTCCAGCTGGACAGGAGGGGAATTCCCTGAGCTTTGGAATGCTGGTGTAGCTCTGGGGGGGTGTGAATGATGGGGGTTATTGTATTGCCCCTCCCCAGTACTGCAGTGAGAGAAACCCACCGGGGTTCTGAGCTCCAGGGCAGTGTTTCCATCAGCCCTGCAGTGTCTGTCACCCCCCCTGAGCCCAGGGCAGGCCTGCAGTGATGAGAGTATTGATCCCAAGTGACAATTCCCTGGGAATGGTTTGGTTGAAATACCAACTGGAATTATTGCTGTGAAGTAGTCACCTAGCAGCAAAAAAACCAGCTAACAGTTAGAGCTCAGGAAAGGGCTTGGTAAATATGGTGTGATTCTGTTTGTAAAAGTGGCATGATGAAATAATGAAAATATTTTTGAAGTAGTAAAACTTCCTCAGTAATTACAAGCCTAATTTCAGTTGTTGGGAAACAAATGAGCATCTGTACACCTTCCTGAGATGCAGGGGGATTAAGTTCCCTGCTGAATAGCAGAATTAAATTTTTAATACTTTGTTTAAACAGAAATTATGAAAGTAGACAGTGCTCTGTCCTTGTGTGTGGAGTGTCCCTTTCTCATGCACATACACAAATTGGCCTTTCACTTAAATTAATTAAAGCTGACATGCAAACCACAACAACAGGCAGTCTGGATGGCAGAAGAAATGACCAAAATCTGTCGATATTTTTTTATTGGCTCGAGTAGCTGATTGTACTCGATCCGATTCTCAGCCCCTGTGTAAAATCCATGGAGCAGAGGAGCTGCTGTGGCTGAAGGAGCCGTTCCCATTTCCTGGCAGCCATTACATGCTGCCAGCGCAAAACCAGTTCTTTCTTAACAGTCCTTTCCGAGGCTCAAAAATGGATTTTCCTCCCAGCCACTGTCATTCAATTATCACCTCAGGAAATGCACAGATATAACTGATGATCCCTTTCAAACATCCTGCGGTTTTCCACTCCTCCCATCCTTCATTTCCCTGCCTGCTCCAGTCATTAGATGTAACATTGCCCATGTATATTTTATAGGGTGACCCTGACGGCTGTCGCTTTGAGGATGTGCAGAGATAATAAGATTGTGCATGTAATGAAGGGCAGATAAATAGAAAAATGTTTACAGGATGGAGTGTGGTGGTTGGAAGTGCTTTATGGCTTCATGGCTCGCTTCTTCCTTGACACACCCCCACAGGAACCACAGGTACCTGACTTTAGAGAGTGAAAATGGGATGTGTTTTAGGCTCTGGGAAAGGTGTCCTCGGGATGTAGCCAGCAGCAGGGAAACGGGCTTTTGTTCCACAACCAGCAGTAGCCAATCAAGAAACTTAATTATTGAGCTGGTGCAAAAAGAAGGTGCAGTTAAAAGGATAATTGGCACCTCCATTGAGAAAATCCTGTTGTGAGTATTGTGCTGCTAAATTCTCACTGTACCAGTATTGATGGAGAGGTGGAAGTGGAGTGGGAAAGACAACGCCCTGAAAGCTTTCCTCAGTAACTGGCATTAATTTATCTGGGTATTTATCCCACTCTCCTTTTGTCCTGGTGGGTGAGTTCGGATGTTGAGAACTTGCCCTTAGCAGGAGGCTGGCAGGGAGAGGCGCTGCCCGGGCTGGCTGTGACCCCCAGGGCTTTGATGTGGGCTGTGAAACGGAACAGAAGAACTGCTGGCTCAAGAAAACAGCGCCTTGTGCCATCTTTGCGGAGGCATTTCAGCTCTGTTCCTCAGAACCAGGTTGTGCCTCGTTCACCTGGCCCTGTGAGTGTGCCCAGGGGCGAGGACATCCCAGCAGTGCTGCAGAATCGGGCTCTGCTGGAGGGGGAGCCCCCCTGTGCTGCAGCCGGGCAGGGGCTGAGGGCTGGGCGCGGGGTAACCTTAAATTATTGGAGAGAAAAGTGGCCGAGCAAAACAGGATTTCTAACCCCAGAAATGTTGATAATGCAAGCTGCAAAGGGAAAGCTGAGTAGAAAAAAAAATGCTCAACAAATGTGTATAAGGCTCTGAGGTCCTTACCTGCCCTGTTTTGATAACCCCGGAGTTGCTGCAGCCCCAGAGATGCCCCTGGGATGTACCTGGTGACCCTGGCAGTGCTGCCCAGGCCTGGGGAGCCACCACTGCTAAAGACAGGCTCTAATAATTAATAATGGATGCAGCCAACAGTGTGTGAGTTCCTGTGGGGATTGGGAACTCTGTTGATTAACAAAGAGGAGTCTCTGGAGGAAGAAGCCTTAATTACCAAAGCTTTCTTTTCATTCTGGCCCCACGTACAGCTGCAGAGAGGGGCAGCAGCTTTTAACTGGGGCTGAGCCTTAAAACAATGCCCCAGTGTGCTGTGCATTTGTTTTGCAGAACTGTTAAAGCTGGTACGTAAATCCCTAAAAATGGGGAAAAAAAGAATTGTTTGCATAGAGCCAATAGCGAGGGTAAGTTCCATAAAATGTTAATTATCTTATTTCCTGCCAGTTTGTGCAACCTTAATTACAAACACTGGAAAAGATGATCAAATGAACTACATGAAAATGGTGAGTTAGATGTGGCACAGAGAGATGTTACTGGTGTTTTTTCAGGATAATTTCGATTTCTCTGTGGTTTGCTAAAGCCATACAGTCAGAGGCAGGAGTGAAACAGGGATATCCAGCTGTAAGAAAGAGCAGCTTGTGTTGAGGGCAAAAGGAAAGTGAATGTTGAACACTCAGCCAGTCCTGTGCTTAATAAGGATGGATAAGCCTGTCCAGTAGGCCTGGGTTGGAATTATGAAGGAATTTCAGAGGCTGTCAGCGTTGGAGCCGCTCACAGAGCCGGAGGTTAATGGGCACAATTGTCCTTCCCACTCAGGATTGATCTCGGCCAATTTATAAATCTTCTGTCTCTTTGTTTCCCCACACCATAAAACTTCAAAAGGATGTGCTGAGACTTAATTTGTAAAACTTCATTGACTTCGTCATCAAATGGAAGATGCTGTACAGTGGTTGAGTGTTGCTGTGTTACTGCAGATAAAGTTTGTTTTGAAGGAGAGATTATTTACATCCAGCTCATGTCTTCCTTTCCTTTTTTTCCCTTGACTTTGCAGTCCCCGCACTGACTCTCTTCTCTAAGAGTGACTCCATTACTCACCCATTATGTGGAGGAATTAGTAGGAGTTGAGAAGGGCAAATATATTCTCCTGGGGCAATTACAGCAGTGACCTGTGCGTTTAGGTAACGTGCACAGTGAAATTATTGTAGTCTCTTCACTGCTTGAGGAACTTGGGAGGGAAATCTTCAGGTTCCAAGCTTATTTTAGCACTCTCAGGAGTGCCCCAGTTCTGTGAGGACCGGTGGCAGCTCTTCAGACAAAATCTTCATTTGTGGGAGAGAGAAGCTCCCTCTTCCCCTGGTGTTTGGGGGACTAAGCAGGGTACCAGTACTCATTTAGCAAAAACAATTAGCATAAAGCTGTATGTGATTGCAGGTTTTTTCCACAACAAAATGAAATCCAGAAGATGCAGATGGAGCCTCGGCTGGGTTCCCAGGAAATTCTGTGACTGTTCCTGTGTTGGGAGTAAATTGACAGCATAAAACCCAAGGAGTCAGCCTGGGTTTGTTACACACCTGCCTCCTCTTTGGATTCCCACTTGCCCAGCCTGTTTGCCAGGAGTTTCAAATTAAAAAAAATGAAACCAGGGAGCTTAACCTTGCTGTGTGCAGAGCAAGGAAACAGTGGGGGGCAGCCAATCTCCCAAAACTGGAGGTGGAGATCATAGCAGGGGCCATGGAGACAGGGCTGTGCTGCCATCCAGGAGATAACAAATGGCCAGAGGAGCTGTAAGGTAAAATGCCTTTTATTTTTAAAATCTGCCAGAGAACTGAGACCTGCAGGGGATTCCTTAGAGAGCATCCCACAATTTTTAATGGGTTTTTTTGTAGCGTTAAGTAAAATATTGCTTGATTTTTAAAAGCCTCTCTTAAAATCTCAGTAATGTGTTGGAATATGCAGGATTCCTGTGCACCCAAGGTGGACATTAATCAGTGCTACTGAACAAGCTGCTGAGACTTACTGCTTAATTAGAGCATGTGCAAACCTATTTGTCATGGTTGGCAGAGGCACCGAGCCCGAGCTTCGCGCTGTAAAAATGGCCAAGTTCAGCTCCTGGAGCTGCACACCGCTGCTCCTCTCGGCCCTGCTGCGCGTTTTCAGTCCTTCAGCTCCTTCAGACCAAGGCAGGAGTTCCACCTTTTCTCTCTCTGTCTGTGGATTCATAAGAAGAACCAGCCACAGATTCATTAAGGCTGGAAAAGCCCTCCAAGATCATCGAGTCCAGGCATTAACCCAGCACTGCCCTGCTCACCACTGAACCGTGTCCCCAGGTGCCACATGCACCTGCTTGGGAACACCTGCAGGGATGGTGATTCCACCCCTGCCCTGGGCAGCCCCTTCTGTTTGCAGCTCGGGGGTGTGAGATGTGTGATGGAAGGGATGGACGTTTTCAGTTTTGTCTCCTAGCAGTGCATGGCAATATCCTGGGTTATTCTGTAAAGCTTTAGGAGCCAGACTGACCCCCTGGTCAGTGCTGGTGGTGTGTGCCACACACTCCCGTGATCCAAACCCTGTTCCTGACCCTGCCCTGGAGCAGATGCTGTGACCCAGCCTGTGCCAGGGGATCCAGTGGAGGAGGGAAACACTGGAGACTTTTTACTGCAGGACTTTACAGGAGCATTAGCTAAATTGAGTTGACTTAATAAAATCTTGAAGCATTCCAGAAAGATTGTGAATTCATTAAGGCCACAGCTGGACAATCTGTTCCCCTGTGCTCTGCCATAGCTGGTTTCAGCATTGAGGAGTGCTGTCATTTACCTTTTCTCTTTCATTACTGTAAAGCTATTCCCCTCCCCCATGATTTTTTTTTTCTCTGGCAGAGCTCGGCTCTGGGGAAATTAAACAGCAATTATTGTGTTTGCTCACTGTGTTATATCCTAACAGATACTTGAAGGGAAGTTGATGTGTGTGTGAGATTGGCTTCCACAGGAGCTGTGCTGCTGCAGGGCTGTCAGAACCTTCCCGTCCAGGGATGCACACCCAGCCTTAATCCTTTGTTTACCCAAGGCAAGACTAAACACAAACACGGGGCACAGCTTGGGTTGTGGATTTGACGTTTGAAAACTACTGATAAGAAGTAGGAAACAGGGCGTGCTAAGGGTATGGGGGTAGAGGGGCTGCTCTGGTGAGGGTGATGTGGCTGGGGGAAGGGTTGAGCTGGAAGAACACACAGAGAGGGGTGGGTGGAAAGAGTGGGAGAGGCGAGGGAGAGGTGCCCCATGGCAAGGACAGTCCCCTGCTCGTGCAGCAGGGCTGGCTTGGGCAGGGGGGGCTCTGGGAGCACCCCAGGTGTCAGCTCGGGATCGCAGAGAAACCTCCCCGCTGGGAGCTCCTGCAGAGGCATCTGAGCCACATCTTCCTCTGCAAAAATAATCCCCAGAACTGAGCTAAAAGGAGATGAAGTGTGACTTTTTTATATTCACCTACAACGTGGGGTGAAATGGCCTTGGCAGGAGGAGGCAGGAGACTTGAGTCATGAGCTCGGAATGTATTTCAGAACTGGTGAAAGCTGAACTGGTGTTTTGAGTGAGGAACGTAATCCCCTCTGCCTCGTGAAACTTGGGAATGTAGGTGTTCTCAAGGAAATGTGGCGTTAAAAGCCTGAATAATGCTTCTCATTTTGCTTTATGTGTGTTCGGGACAGTTCATCAGATGTTAACGTGAAACCTGGAGTTGTGTGTGCAGGAAAAAAGAGGCGGTGGGGCGCCAGGTGAGGGTGAGGCTGCTGTGAGCAGGAAGGGAGCCGTGAATCCTGGAAGGGAAGGGAATCTTCTCCCCACACCCATGGAAAAGAAAAAGCTGGTTCTTGTTGGAGTTGGTCTGGGGGCACTCACAGCATCTTCCATGGATGTGGCACAGTACAGTCACCCTAGAGGCTCACCCTTCCTAATTAAGGAATAAATTATATCTCGTTGGAGGGGTGTCTCTCCCTCATAAGCTGAGCCAGTCCAGTGGTGACACGAGGGATGGCCCAGGCTGCTTTACCTTGGCTTTAGTGTGTGTTGTAGCAGTACCCAGCCTGCACAAGACACTCAGAGGAGAAGGACTGTGTGTTTGCAGACTGCCAGGGCAGGGCTGGCCCCGGGTGATG
The DNA here is from genome assembly GCA_013397115.1 of Edolisoma coerulescens. Taxonomy (NCBI): domain Eukaryota; kingdom Metazoa; phylum Chordata; class Aves; order Passeriformes; family Campephagidae; genus Edolisoma; species Edolisoma coerulescens. The sequence continues at coordinate 127,190 of VWZW01006876.1, forward strand.
ATCTGGTAGCCACAGAAAGAGCTTTGGAGCAGCTGCCCCAGCCCTCCCCAGCCTGGTGCTGCCACAGCTCAGGGATGTGGACTGTGCTGACTTCGAGACCTTGTGGTGAGGTGAGGTGAGATCACCGGGAACAAAATGATCATTACAGGCCATTCATGTCAGAGCGTTCATGCTTCTCTGTTTGCTTGCAAGCAAAACCAGCAGCTAATTTGCAAGGCAGCCTTTTGTCCCAGGGCCTTTGATCAATGCTGGCCTGTGTTAATGTTTCAGGAGGCTATTGATTTCTGCAGCAGCTTTTGTTCCTGAATTTATGTGCCCTGGCTTTCAGCAGCACGCAGTGTGCATGTTTGATTAAAGCTCATTTGACTTCCTTGCAGTGAGGCTGGAAGCTGTTTTTGCTCCCTGTTTGGAGAACCGAAGCTTGCCTGACTTGGTCCTTTGTGCTCCAGCTTGTGCCACCCATGCGGCCACCAGGATGGTGGCTCTGATCCTGCCAGGCCGAACCCATCCACGGTTAATCCCTCGGGCAGACAGTGGCATCCTGGAGAGGCAGGTGGCTGCTGAGATCCCGCATGGAATTCTTTCAGTGGGGTACCTGTGTGGAACGCTGCGTTCTGCGTGGGCTCCCCCTCTGACTTCTCTCCTTCTCCCAGAGTCCTTCTCTGAGTGCTGTACTTGTGCAGTCTGACCATGAATTGGAAGTACAGAATACTCTTTAGTCCTTTAATCTGTCCAGATTTCGTAGCTGGGCTGAAACTGGTTGTTGAATAAATAGACTTTGACTTCATCTTTATCCGTGTGCAATTGTGACTGCCCTTCTGAGCGAGTCTCGGGGGGGGAAAAAGCATTATGGTCATGAGGTCGGCATTTTCTATAAATACACACCAGTTCTTTTTTAAAGTTTGCTGTATGATATACTGCATGTAGAAGTCGTTAAACTTCCCTTGGGACCTGATGGCTTTGCAATGTGTAAATGGAGCTCTAATAGGTTCCCATTCCCTATTTTATGATGGGAGGAGAACAGATTGGTTTGTACTCTGCTGTTGCCATGTGTCAGAGGACACATTAATTCACTGACATAAAGACATGGGATTTACTGACTCGCTCCTTGGTGCTGACACCTCAGATTTGATACAAATGAATTTATAGGTAAAAAATGACTGGTTTCATTTGCAAGAGACTTTCTGCCTGCGCAGAGCGTTGCAAAAGCCTCCCTGCAGAGCCCAGCCTGGCTCCTGGCACGGGCATATCCTCAAGTGGACAAACAGTTGGGCTGGGTGGACTTTGAGCCCACTTAATGGGCTCAGGGAAATGGTATTTCTAAAGCAAACACGTGCAGGGAACAGGCAGGAGCAGAGCAGGGTGCCGGGCTCAGAACTCCCTGTTCTGCCCAGTCTGCCGTGGCCTGGGGACTCATCACCAGCCAGTTTCAGATTCTCTTCAGGAAACGCATTTTTAATATTTTTAGTAGGGCTTTTGTCCTTCAGAATCAAGAGTTGTAGGTAGTGTTTTGCCCACTTGCTCCTCCTCACCAACCATCACTCTAAATATATGTTATTTTAATATATAATACACAAACGTAGTTCAGGTCCATGGTGGGGATCAGAGGCATCATCCCAGTCTGTGGCAGCACAGATGAAAAATGATCTGTTCTGCCACTTGCCAGAAATCACCGTTGTGGTTGTGGTTGTGTTCTTTCTTCTGGGGTTTCTATTTTTAAATTAGGCACTGGTAAAATTCTTAAGTGTCTTAAATGTCAGCAGTTAATGTCTAGAACAACATCCTCCCTTTGTCTTTGGAGTGTTTCAGAGGGGCAGGTATTGGCTGTGGCTGTAATTGCTTGTTTGGGGCCCTGGGGAGGGTTTGGATTCAGGCAGGGTCGTTATTGGAGTTAACTCCTGCTCTGCCCGGAGCCGGGGCTGAAGGATTTCCCCACGGAGGCAGCAGGCTGAGGTTATTTGATCACATAAAACACAGTTCAAAGAAACCCTTTTTGTGGGCAATTCAGGTATGTTTGTTCTGATGTTGATTTTTTCAAGGGGCTGGTTAGAACTTCTCCTTTTTCTCTTGCAACTTGAAAGCAACAACACCTTTTACCTTAGAGGCAGACAAGTCGCCAGGAAATGATGGGGTTTCAAAGTAAGAGAAAAGAGATTAAAACCACATGCTGTTCTTTGGTTCAGCGTCGCATCCGCAGGTTTGAATGGCAGCTGCTCCACTTCTTGAATGTAAGCCAGATTCATTATGCTGTGAAATTATCACTCATTTCTCTAGGTGTGCTCTTTTAACTGCTTAATTAATTTAGATGTGGGTATATATATTCAAATTAAAACACGATTTAGTGTGGTAGGGTTGTGTTACGGTTATAGACTTGTTGTTGAACACGTTTTTACTCAAACTTTCAGCTCCTTACACAGGCATATTGGAAAATACCTGTCTGTGGAATGTAGGTTGACAAAATGGCAGCGTCTGTTTGGGTTGAGCCTTGTTCTCTCCGTGAGCAGCAGGAGTTGTGGCAGGTTTGGGGTGGCTGATCGAGAGCTCAGCAGGGCCGAGGAGCAGAGGTGTCACAGGATGCTGACGGTGACACAAGGGCACCCTCTTCCGAAGCACTGCCACCAGCAGCAGCCAGGTGGAGGCTGGCTACTGGTGCTTCCAGACCTCTTTCCTTTCCTAGGGGAGGAGTGGAAAAGCATTTGTTTACTTCTTTCCCTCCTCTGCAAAAGCAAGCAAAAATTAATGAGGGGTTTTTTGTGTGTCTTACCTAAATAATGCTTTTTTTCTGGCTGAAATACGTCCCGGTTCTTCCTAGAAAAACCCATGCGTGCATACAGAGAGACGGGGAGGCAGAAAGCTGACAAGTCAGATCTGCATGTCCCTCTAACACCCTCCTTCTGTGTCTGCAGGGAGAGCTGATCACCTTCTATTACTACTGGAAGAAAACCCCGGAGGCGGCGAGCTCGCGCGCGCACCGGCGGCACCGGCGGCAGGCCGTGTTCCGCAGGATCAAAACCCGCACCGCCTCCACCCCGGTCAACACTCCCTCCAGGCCCCCCTCCAGTGAATTCTGTGAGTGCAGCCTGCCAGGGCCGGCAGCTTTTCCCTGCTGGGCTGGTAGGATTTATTGCTGATCTCTGTGTGCGCAAGGAGCGAGGATCTGGACTCCACAGCTCAACCCAAGATACTCGGCTTGTGAGAGCTTGTGGCTGGGAGGACCCATCCTTAGGGATCCGACTGCAGGATGAGAATAAAAATCCATTTAGCAAAAGAAAGCAAGTGCTAGCCTGGGGTCAGTTCTGCAGTCGGGGTTTGAACACCTGCAAGTATTAATGTAGGAATTATGGCAGTGGTAGCTATTAAATGTAACCCTGTGTTAATTTGAAGGGTAACGAGTTGCTGACAAATGCTGATGGCAAGAACTGTAGAATCTGTAAGCTTTAATCCATAAACTATAACCTGCATGTACAAAACACCCTCTTGGAGCCTTTAGAAAAACAGTATTCCTGCATCAAGGACTTCTCTTCTAATTAAAGATTCGAACAGAAGAAGCCAGAGGGCTTCCTGCTTGTGACAAATTATAGCCCTGTTATGTTGTGAATTTATAGTGGTGGGACTAGAAAAGTGCAGTGCTCTCAAAAGGGAAGTATTTACTCCTGAGGTGTTCAGAAGATAAGATACAGTTTTTGTGATGTCTGCATGTTTTCAGTGGTTTAGATGCTGCTTTTGAGCTCACAGATGTGTAATCAGCTAATTTGCCACAAAGGAAAGGGACACTTTGCATATCCTCCTCTTGTTCAAAACATGACATTTTTGCAGTGTGAGTTTGCCATGGGTTAAAACTTGGAGCCCTGCAGTAAGGATTGGGAAGCTGGTGCTATCCTTCAGTGCCTCTCATCCAAAAGAATCACAATGTTTTTCAAACAGGTCCATCGTATGTGAGCATTGATTCCTCCACCTACAAACACCTCTACTGCTGGGTAACAAAATAAAAACCAGAAAAGCCACTACAGGACCTGTTCATGGAATCTTGTAGAGTAGGTTTTAAATGTAGAATATTTGATTTTAAATTTGATCAGGTTCTAGAGATAAACCCCTTTTCTCTTGAAAATTGTGGGTTTGGAACACGGCCTCTTGAAGTCACCGTGGATGGTATTTGAATGGCAACTTACCTGGAAATGTCCCGTGTGCTGAATCAGAGGTTCCAGGAGTTGTATCCCTTGGCACATTCCTGGAATCCTCCTTTAACCTGCAGACTGATGAGGTCTGGTCTTGCTCAGTTTGAAAAATCAGAAATAAAGGCCATGCAAGGCAGGGTGGGTGTAGGGAATCACAATCTATTTTACTTAATGCTTATTTTAGCCAAGTAGGAGGAAATAGAAAATCCTGCTGAGTGTTTATTTTCCATTTTCCTCTTTCTCCGTTGTCCTTCCCCCCCTCAGTGGACCTGAGCTCGGCCAGCGAAGATGACTTTGACAGCGAGGACAGCGAGCAGGAGCTGAAGGGCTACGCCTGCCGCCACTGCTTCACCACCAGTATGTCCCAGTCCCTGCTGGCTTCTCCCCTCTGCTGCTGCCTGGGGGGGTGGGTTCAGCCAGCAGGAGCAGCTCCTGTGCTGGTACAGCTGTTCCCAGCAGTGTGGGGGTGAATCAGCTAAAATATGCAGCGTTCCTAACAGAGTTAATCAGGCTTTGCCATTGCAAATTAACACTGCAGTGACAAAGGAGAACCCTGAGGTAGACATTTATACAGGAATAAATCTGCATAATCCATAATCTATGTAATCAATTTGTGACATAATGAATCGGTGTTGGGCTGTGACTGTCACACACAAAACTTCCTTATGCTGCACCAAATCTCCTGTGCATCAGCCCCGTTCCTGTGGCTGTTCCCGAGGGTCGTCTGATGTCTGGGTATGTGCACAGATGGAAGCGGGAGCCCCAGAATGGGGAAGGAAATAAAGGGTTCAGAGCTCACTTCTCTTGCAGAAACCACAGCTGTGGAGAACAAAGGTGCCTGTTAGCTCCCAGGTAGAGCAGATAAGGCTTCTTTCTGTGCCTCAAAACTGTAGTTTCTCAAGCAAACAACAATAGTTTGCAAATTAAATATTGAGGATGTGCACTGGAACAGGATAAAGTTTTCCAGAAACTTCTCCAACTTTGTTACCCATAGAAAAGCAGCTGCTTTTGTAGCTGTACCTTTTTAAATAATTCTCTGTGTTTGTGCTGGGGCTGGGGTACTCTGTGAGTTGCTGAGCTGTCGCTTTCCCTGCCCCAAGCCTCCAAGGACTGGCACCACGGCGGCCGAGAGAACATTTTGCTGTGCACGGATTGTCGGATTCACTTCAAGAAATACGGGGAGCTGCCGCCCATCGAGAAGCCCGTGGACCCCCCGCCCTTTATGTTCAAGCCTGTGAAAGAGGAAGATGATGGACTCAGCGGGAAGCATAGCATGAGGACACGGCGGAGTCGAGGCTCGGTGGGTGTGACCCTCTTTAGTGCAGGGGGGGAAAGGAGCCAGAGCCCTGAAGTGGCTGGTTTGCCACGGGCTGTGCCTGCTCCTGCTGCATTTGTGCGTGCCAGGGTGAGCTTGGCTGAGGCTGAGGCTTTCTCTGGAAAAAGGAGATGGAATGTCTCTGCAAGCTGTGTTGTTTCTCTGTAATGACTGGCAGTGGACTGTCAGCGTAAGGGGGCACTGACAGTGTATTACACATCCTGTGCTGGTACGTGTCCTCCTTCCAGCTGCATCCTGTCAGAGTTACGCCCTTGGGAAGAGTTCTGAAAAATGAGATGCTGTTCATGTGGTCTCCTCATGTTACTGGAGTTAAAGTCTCTTCCCTGCAGAGAGCTCTGTTTTGCCTTTGTGGTCGGTGTGTTCTGTCACTGCGTTCTCACTCGGGTGAGGCACCGGGAGCCTTCCTGGGAGCACAGCACCTGTGAGGGCTCTGACAGCAGCTCTGGGTGATTTACCTTTGAGTTGGGTTTAGCTGATAGGAAGCAGCAGATAGATTTCTTTCCTTGCCCTTCCCTCTCTATGTTTCTGATCATGAGGATGTGACCGTTGATTCTAAGTATCTCGTGAGGCTCCACTCCTGGGGAGTGTTGGCTCCATTGCTTTTTTGGTAGCCAGTCATCAAAAAAACTACCGAAATGGCAAGGAAGCAGCATTAATTATTGAAATACACTTTACTGATCCCTTATTGCATAGCAGGAGCACACTGGAGCTGGGGCTTTAGACCCTGGCCTTGGCTGTGTGAATGCCAACAGATGGACTGTTTTTAATGGAACCTGGGGGTCCTCCTGCCTCGTGCACTCTTGTGTGCGTGCTCTGTATTGGAACATCCTCCTAATGCCATTTCTAACAGATACTGCTAATTAAATAATCAGCACTTAATGTTTTTGAGCAGACAGATTAAGGGTTTGTCTCCTTTTACATTCGAGTCCAGTTGAGCTTTGAAGGAAGAAGTGCAGCAGCGTGAAACGCTCCAGGTTTTTGCTGTCAGGCTCCTACAGGGGTGTGTTATCCGTGCCCCTGCCACGGCAGAGCGCTCTGAGAGGCTGGGCTGTGCTGACCCGAGTGCGTTTTCCCTGCAGATGTCGACCCTACGCAGTGGCAGGAAGAAGCAGGCAGCCAGCCCCGATGGCCGGGCCTCCCCCATCGCCGAGGACGTTCGCTCCAGCGGCCGCAACTCGCCCAGCGCCGCCAGCACCTCCAGCAACGACAGCAAGGCCGAGTCCGTGAAGAAATCCACCAAGGTAACCCCTTCCCACGGGGCTCTCCCGCTCAGGCCTGCGCAGCCGAGGCCTCTCGGGCAGGTACAGGTCACAGGAGGCCGGGGAATCTCTCCGTGACCTGAAAAACCCTTTGTGTGTGGATAAGCCACGAGGGGAGTGGTGCAGCTGAGAGCTGCTCTGTGCCTGGCCGGGGAGGGATGTGAGTGATCAAACCACTCGAGTAGCCCCACGTAACCTTACTGCTCTCAGGATAAAGTAATCCCTCCATTTCGGATGCAAATGCAAACATTAAGCTCAGGGGAGTAATGCAGATCAGAAATGCTGTATTTGAGACAAGTAGACAGTTTTGGGGATTTTTTTAAAGTAGTACTTAATCTTTGTTTACAAAGGAGTATGAACATTTAGTAATTGAGTCTACTTCTGCTACTGTTTTTCTGGAGGTGTATTTGCTTGATTGTTCAGAGCAAGCTGACAGTTGAGTCTGTTTAAATGAATTAAGTGCCTTTCCAAGAGAGTTCTAAAGAAACAAAGCCACATGAAGCAGGAAGGCTTACCATAAAGCAGTGTAAATTGAAAAGTAGCAAGTTAAAAATAAATATTAAAAAAAAAAAAGTCAAAACTGGAGTATGGAGCAAGTTTTCACATTATAAAACTGAAAACTTGGCAGAATTTGAAGTTAGGTAATTATGTGATACACAGAGCTGTTCCAGGCCATGGGAGAAGGTAGTAATCTCAGAATAGCTATTCACTGTTAGCCCTGTATTTGAGGGGATCTAAAAATACTCCTCTCAAAATATCAAGAGTAGAGCAAGACTTTCATGTAGCAGAAAGAGGCTTATCCTGTCTCCTGGAGAAATTCTTGCTCCATCTTGCACCAGTTAATAACTGGTGTTGGTCTCTGTTAGAAGGGTTACCTGGGCCAGTTGATCTGCTGTGAGTTCCTGATGGAGTTTGGTCTTGCACAGCTCTGTTTAAAATACCCCTTGAGCTGAGGAATGCTTTATTGACTTTTTCTTTTTCCTACTAGTTTGACATGTATTGGATTGCTCTTAAATACTGTGTCAACTCCTGAGTTCTCCTGCTCCTTAATTTGTGTTAAATATGGTGGCACTGGCCTACACTCATTTTACTTTTGCATTTACACCACTGGTAACTGTTGTGTTCTGTGTCCTTTGTGGCAGAAGATAAAAGAAGAGGTGTCTTCTCCTCTCAAGAACTCCAAGAGGCAGCGGGAAAAGGCAGCATCCGACACGGAAGAACCTGACAGGTCCAATGCCAAAAAATCCAAAACTCAAGTGAGTCCCACGGAGGAGTATTTCCTCTTAGGAGGACGGTTTGAGATGGGGAGGGGGTGCAAATCTGGTAACAAACCAAAACCACAAAATCAATTTAAGCCACAGCAAATTGTAACTTAATCTGTGGCTGGAAAGCGACCAATGTTGTAATGTGTTCCTTCTGCTGAAAACAGTGGAGTGATACAGGGGAAATCCAGAAGTTGTTTTTTTTTCCTTTTAGTATCAATACCAACCAGATAGGAGTACACTTGGATTATTTTCCACCTCTTTCCTCCTTTTTTTTTTAATTTAAATTTGGGTTTTTGTCTTCTGTGACAAGTTAGAAGACCACCTCTGGAGTTGTCCCAGGACAAATCTATTCCATTGCTGGTCACCCTCACAGTGAAGAAGTTTTGCTGTGTTCAGCAGGACCCCCTGTATTTCAGTTTGTTCCTATTGCCCCTGGGCACTGTGGAAAGGGTCCTGGCTCTGCTGTCTGTGTACCTCCCTCGGATATTTGTGTTCCTCTGCTGGCTTAGGCCCTGTGGGGTTCATAGGGTGTGTGCAGCTGTGTCTGCACAGCGTGTGTGATGGATGCCATCCTGTGGCACACTGGCAATGTCTTGGTGTGCTTTTCCTGGGCACAGTGGTCACCACTGCCTCTCCCCACAGGAGATCAGCAGGCCAAACTCCCCCTCGGAGGGAGAGGGCGAAGGCGAGAGCTCCGACAGCCGCAGCGTCAACGACGAGGGGAGCAGTGACCCCAAGGACATCGACCAGGACAACCGGAGCACGTCCCCCAGCATCCCCAGCCCCCAGGACAATGAGAGCGACTCGGATTCCTCGGCTCAGCAGCAAGTGCTGCNCACGGCCAGGCCCAGCCTGCCCCTCACAGCCTGCAGGCCCAGCCCCTGCTGCCCCATCCCGGCCCTGCCCAGCCCTTCTCCCTGCCCGCTCAGTCAGCTCAGTCTCAGGTGCCCCTCCAGACACAAGCCCCGTCTCACTCGCACTCGGCTCTGCAGGTGACGCAGCCCGTCCTGCCCACCACGACCTCGCTGCAGCAGGCGCAGCCTCCGCGGGAGCAGCCGCT
>VWZW01006876.1:136354-200268 GCA_013397115.1 Edolisoma coerulescens
CTCCCCACTGCTCCGGCCCACAAGCACCCTCCCCATCTCTCTGGCCCGTCTCCGTTCTCCATGAACTCCAACTTGCCTCCGCCGCCCGCTCTGAAGCCTCTGAGCTCCCTCTCGACTCACCACCCTCCATCCGCACACCCTCCTCCCCTGCAGCTGATGCCTCAAAGCCAACCACTGCAGTCCTCGCAAGCCCAGCCTCCTGTTCTGACCCAGAGCCAGAGCCTTCCCCCTCCTGCTAGCCACCCCACCTCTGGACTCCATCAGGTATCCTCCCAGCCCCCCTTCTCTCAGCACCCCTTTGTGCCCGGGGGCCCCCCTTCCATCACGCCTCCTTCGTGCCCCTCCACTTCCACGCCGCCCACCGTGCCTGGCATCCCTCTTCAGACTCCCATCTCCACGTCAGCAGCTTCTAGTGGGACAGTGCCCGTGGTGACAGCCTGCACGCTGCCACCCATCCAGATCAAGGAGGAGGTCCCAGATGAAGCTGAGGAGCCGGAGAGCCCTCCGCCTCCACCCCGGAGTCCATCCCCAGAGCCCACGGTGGTGGATATCCCGAGTCACGCCAGTCAGTCTGCCAGGTATGGAGCTTTCATCAGCGCTCTGCTTTCCCTGTTTTTATACTCCACTGTCTGGGGACCAGTATGGTACAATTAATGTTCTCCTGGCTTTCAGGGAAGCTGGTAGTGTTTGGTCTAAGTGTAGAGTGATAGTTTTTATTTTGGACATACAGCTCTCAAATCCCAGGCTCTTGCACCTTTCCCAGGGCTGAGCTCTTTCTCTTGTGTTCCTTTCAGGTTTTATAAGCACCTGGACCGTGGCTACAATTCGTGCTCCAGGGCAGACCTGTACTTCATGCCTCTGGCAGGATCCAAACTGGCCAAGAAGAGAGAAGAGGCCATTGAAAAGGCCAAAAGGGAAGCAGAGCAGAAGGCCAGGGAAGAGAGGGAAAGAGAAAAAGAAAAGGAGAAGGAAAGAGAGAGGGAGCGTGAGCGTGAGAGAGAAGCGGAAAGAGCTGCGGTAGGTTCAGTTCTGGCTCAGAGCTGGGTAAGGGAACTGATGGCTGGGTCTGATCTGGATGGTGGCTGCAGGATGCACATCCCCAGGAGCACTTTAAACCTGTGCAGTCGGGGGTCTCTGAGTGTGGAGCTGGGTGTATGGCGTGAAATTCAGCCTGCTTGAGCACCTCCCGCCCTGCCTGGGACTGTCGTCTTCCTAAAGGAAATGGAGAGTCTCTGCCCGTGGTCTGGTTTTGTGGGAAGTCCGAGCAGCTGGGGAGAACTAGGCCAAGTGTTGACATTTAATTTGCAGTGGGAGAACACTGTGCAGATACAATGAGTGCCTTTGTGTCCCTTGCACTACTGTGCAGGCACACGAGTGCTGTCTCCTGGAAAAAGGGCTGGAGACAGAGGGGAGGTGTGCGTGTGTGTCGGAGGTGCTCTAAGCCAAGTGTGCTGACCTGGGATTGTCTCCCCGTTGTGTGCAGCAGAAGGTGTCCAGCTCCTCCCACGAGGGCCGTCTTGGCGAGTCCCAGCTCAGCGGGCCAGCCCACATGAGGCCTTCCTTCGAGCCCCCCCCGACCACCATCGCCGCGGTGCCCCCCTACATCGGGCCGGACACGCCGGCGCTACGGACGCTGAGCGAGTACGCGCGGCCCCACGTCATGTCCCCGACCAACCGCAACCACCCCTTCTTCGTGCCCCTCAACCCCACGGATCCGCTGCTGGCCTACCACATGCCCGGCCTCTACAACGTGGATCCCGCCATCCGGGAGCGGGAGCTGCGCGAGCGCGAGATCCGCGAGCGCGAGATCCGCGAGCGGGAGCTGAGGGAGAGGATGAAGCCCGGCTTTGAGGTGAAGCCCCCGGAGCTGGACGCGCTGCACCCCGCCACCAACCCCATGGAGCATTTCGCCAGGCACGGGGCACTGACTATCCCACCCACGGCGGGGCCTCACCCCTTCGCCTCCTTCCACCCGGGGCTGAACCCCCTGGAGAGGGAGAGACTGGCGCTGGCGGGGCCGCAGCTGCGGCCGGAGATGAGCTACCCGGACAGGCTGGCGGCCGAGCGCATCCACGCCGAGCGCATGGCCTCGCTCACCAACGACCCCCTGGCGCGGCTGCAGATGTTCAACGTCACCCCCCACCACCACCAACACTCACACATACACTCGCATCTACACCTACACCAGCAGGACCCCCTACACCAAGGTAAGCCCCGGCAGGTGGGCACTTGCCTAGGGAACAGCTCCCTTTTCAGTCTGCCTGCAGCAGGCCCACTCTGACCCTGGAACTCAAGTAGCAAAGTGCCTGTCTTCGTGTCTCTCTTGTGGTTCTGTGCTGTGTAAGGCTGTGGTAACTGAAATGCAGGCACTTTTGTGGGAGTGGTGCAGGATGGTAACACCACAGTGATCTTCATTCAGACTCTCGCTGTGAAAGGTTTGCTCATTATTTGTGGGTTGGTTTTTTTCAGTACTGCTGTCCTAGAGCAGCACCTTACAGCGGTAATAATTAATAGTCTCAGAAATAAATCTGTGCCTTGCCCATTTCTAAAGCAAGATACATGGTTACTCCTCTAGAGGTCTGGAGTCCTGGAGATGAGGCTCTTAGCAGCAATTTTCAGGTTTTCTGGTGACAGACTGGAGAGAACATGGCAAGCCAGGCACCAGGTGCTGCGCCTGCCAACTAAGGGGGGAAAAAAAGAGTACTTAAAATGCAGGTTTGGGTGTCTGGCTACTAATGCAGTGTTTGTGCAAGCAAATGTAGCACACTTTGCCCTGGAGCAGTGTGCATTAAACGTGCTGGGACCCCCACTTCTGGAGTTGGAGGGAATGTGAGTGCTGTTGCAGAAGCCAGATTGTACAGCAAGGGAAGCAGCAGGGTGCTGTGAGATTCTTAATGGCTGGGGGGGTTGCAGGTAGGAGGTGGCAGTGCTGGATATCAGCATTCCTGAAGCCGTTGGCTGTGGATGTGAGCTGAGGCTCACTGCAGAACTCACAGATGGGCTCAGTTGGAGGCAGGTTTGCAAACCCCCTGGCAGCAGAGGAAATGTGACATAGGCCGTGTCTGTACAAGGACTCTGTTGCCAGGTAAGTCAGTCACTGAGCATCTCTGTACAGGTAAGTCGAGATGCTCCCCAGGTACTCGTTCTGGACAAAAACATGGCTTGTACATTGTCCCTCCCAGTCCAGAGAGAGGCTGCTGCAGACACAGCCAAGTCAGTTCACTGCCAAGTCTCTCTCTGTATTTGAGAAATTTGGCTTTGTGCTTTGCCAGGTTCAAATACAGTGAGGGGCTCTTGGGTGTCTCCAAGTGGTTCTTGCTCCAAGTGGCTCCACTGGTGCTCAAGGCTGTTATAACTCGAGTGTCTCTGGGGGTGAATAGAGGGTAAAATGACCCCACATTTCTGCTGGGCACCAGCTGAGGGAATTGTTTTGGCTTTGTGTTCCTTTCCCTGGCGGTTCCTCCGCAGTCCCCAGGCAGCTGATGGACGCTTTCTCTCCTCTCTCAGGCTCAGCAGGACCTGTTCATCCACTGGTGGATCCTTTAGCAGCTGGACCCCACTTGGCACGTTTTCCCTACCCACCTGGGACCATCCCCAACCCATTGCTAGGGCAGCCACCTCACGAGCATGAAATGCTCCGACATCCAGTCTTTGGTGAGAGCATTTTACGGTCCTTTGCAAGGGCTGGCTTTGAAATGTCTGAAATGTCATCTTTTCCTGTGGGCTTCAGCATTTCTCGGTGGGGGGAGTTGAGCTGTGCCTTTGGGTGGTTGTGGTGGTTTGTTGGGACAAACAAGCAGCAAACAAGAGTGTAAAAGTGGTCCCTGTCTCCCAGGTACTCCCTACCCTCGGGATCTGCCTGGTGCCATTCCACCTCCCATGTCAGCAGCCCACCAGCTGCAGGCCATGCACGCCCAGTCCGCAGAGCTGCAGAGACTGGCAATGGAGCAGCAGTGGTTGCACGGGCACCCTCACATGCACGGCGGGCACCTACCCAGTCAGGAAGATTATTACAGGTGAGACTGCAGTGGAGGCTTTTGGGGACCTGGGAATTCCATCGTATTTCTCCACATTCCTTCTTTTTTCCTCTGAATTTTCGCCTTTTTCTCGCTGCGTGCTGAGCCCTGATGCAGTTACAGGTGAAGCTGTGCTGAGACCTGATTTGGGCAGATGGGGAGCGAGGTCCAAATTACTGGCACAAGATGAGAATAGTTGAGTCTCCTAGTGCAGAATCCCCTCTGATTGGGGGTTTTATTGGGATACTTGCTGCAATTGCTGCTTCCTCATATCTTCCTCTTCCTTGAGAGCAGGGGAGGAGGGTGGGCAGAGCTTTGTGGAGGAGAAGAGGGGAGGAATTCAGTGACCGTGCTCACACGTGGGGGTACCCCGTGCCAGGGCAGTGCCCGGGGCTGGTGCTCAGAGCTCACAGCCTGCAGCCCCTGCTCCTGCAGAGGTGAGCAGGAGAGCAGAGCTGTCTCCGAAGTGTCTGACACCTCCTTTGTTGTGTTAAAATGAGTTTTCTTTCTCTTGCAGTCGACTGAAAAAAGAAGGCGACAAACAGTTGTAATAAATTATTTATTTGTAACGCTGACTATGGAAACCCCAGTCCTTGGGAAGGAGTGGAACATTTTTACATACGAGAAGAGCTACAAAAGGAAAAGAATATCTTATAAAGATTTCTTTATATATTTAAAACAGAAGCAACCACCCAACAAGTAGAGACTTATCAGCATAGTGTTCATTTGTAGAGAAGATTTCTCAAGACTGGTGTGGGTCTCCCTGCATGAAAATGTATTCAGAAGCCTATTGGAAATACAGGACTGTGTGGAATATTCAGAGAACTTCCTGCAATCTTGGTTTTTTTTTTTTCCTTTTCTTTTCTTACTAGTTTTGTTTTCAGTAGGTGCTAGAATCAGGTTCACAACACAAGTCACTGTGCGTGAAGGGACACTCAATGCATCTATAGGTAATTAAAAAAAAAAAAACAAGGATTGCAAGTAGGTGACATAACAAGCTCTGAATCCAAGTGCTATAATGATAAAAAATCTACTTTTATTTTAATACATTGTAGGAAATCTTCATAATTTTAAAGAGAGCTCAGTTCTGCAGCATGGCTTTTTAAGTCTGTAAATAACTTTTTTTGGGTAGAGGGGAGAAACAAAACAAAACAAACTCCAGAAACGTTTATCTTGATTTTCAGTAACATCACAAATTGTGAGTTCCTACCTGGTATTGACAGAATACAGAGTTGATTTTTTAATAAAATATATATATATAATTATCCCTTTAATTAAAGGGAATGATGGGTATCAATAATTTCAAATGGGTAAAAGCTTGAAATTTGGTTTGATATCAACAATAAGCATTAAAGGGATTTGCAGGGATAATGTTGCAAATGACTGTTTCTGTTCTTGGTTTTTTGGTTGGTTTGGTTGTTTGGGGGTTTTTGTTCGTGTTCCATCTCTCTGTTCTGCAGCTGATTTTGTTGAGTTGGGTTTCTCAGCAGCACAGATGTCCCTTGGACCCCGCTGACCCTTTTGATGCCGCCTTCAACAGTTCATTTTCAGTGTGGCCATAAAACACTTCTTTCCTGTGACCTTTTGAAACTTAATCTAGCTACATTGGGTTTAGACTTTGGGCAGAAAGTTCAGAGAAATAATCTGTTCTAAAAATCTCTTTTTACAGATGTTCCATGGCTCAGACTAGTGCAGCCAGAATTTTGTATGCGTGTGCATACTTTTGGAGGACGTGCTGTTTCTGGCCTCCTGTTTGATAAGTTCTTAAGAAAAGCGGACTTGGCAACTCGGTGTTCTTAAAGTTGTGTTGCAAAGACCAGTGTGTTTTTCTCTTTGACTGTTTGAGTTTGGGTTTTATAAGCAAAACCGGTTTACCTGCCACCAGTGTTCTGTACCTCAGGAACTGACTGCTCTGGGACGAACGGGATCCAGGGACAGTAGCCTTTACTGCCTCCCAGCACCACGGCCCCTGCAGGGTAACTCCTGCTGGCTGGCTCCACGAGGATGGGGAGAGGAGAGGAATACACAGTGAGCATTAATGGACACTGCTCTGCTTACCAGGCAGATTTTCTTAAAATTTTTTTCCCAGTTTTGCCACAGTTTTTCTTTGCCAGAGCAGAGGGTGACGCGACCAATGGACATCTGAATCTGCCGGTCATTTTTTTCTGCTGGTGCACAACTTCCCCCATTCTCTCTCTCCACTCACGAGTGCTCTCTCTGCTGTTGTAGCCTGTTCAGTGTGATGGTTGTGTCCTAGGACTGTACTGGGCCACGTCTGATAAAGTTGTAGTTAATCAGCTGCAGGCACAGTGCTCGTCCACCTCCTGCTGCTCAGCCCAGAGCTGCTGTCAGACAATTCTCCAGTTAGGAACGTGTGTTCTAGGCCCGCTAAGGCAGGAGTAGAGGGGAGAGCAGGGGGTTTTTCAGCTGATCCTCCCTTTTTGCTGCCCTCTGTTGCAGATTTCTCAGTGCTGGAGCCCTGCTGTGGTGTTTAATCAGTCTCCAGCTGCTGTGTTTAACTCCGGTGAAGGTGTTGGGAGGGGCAGGTTGGGTTTCTGACGTGGGGAACCATGAGGTCAGTCCAGAATCGAGGTGAAGTCCTTGTCCATGGCTGTGGGCAGTGATGGGGTGAAAAGGTTTCCTTACGGGAACAGGGTTTATTTTTGCTCACAGCTGAGCAGCCAGGAGGATGGGTCTGCTCAGCAAAGAGTGCCTCAGTTTGCTTTAAAGGTCTCATTAGGCACATTTCAGTTCAGTCTCTCCCCACCTTTTTTTTTTACCATGTGGAATTGGGGAGTTTGGGGGAGTTCAGCCATTTCAGCCGTTCCTTCTGACCCTTCTCTTGCTGTTTTTTAGCCACAGTTCTTCAGAAAAAGTAAAAGCTAATTCCCTCCAGTGGTCCTCTCTGTATTCCTTATTTTTCAGCTGAAGTTGCAGTCTGTTCTAAAGCTGTTTATTGATACATTTTTTTTTCCCAGAAGAGCATTCTAATAATTGATGGGAGGTTATTTTGTTCACATCATTCAGCAAATAAGCACTGAAATTCTTCCATTTTAGCCCAATGATTAACTACAACTTTACCTGCAGTGGCTTTTGAAGCCATCTCGGTGTTCGATGCCCTGTTAAAAAACAACCCAGACCTTCTGATTTTCTTTCAAGAAATCTCTCTTATTTTTCCTCTGTTCCGAAAGTTTATTTTTAAATTTTGCTTTAGTGTTTTTGAAACGTCTCTCTTGTTCTATGTCGTCATGGTTGAGCTTGTTTCACTGCACCGTTAAAGCAGAGTGTACATTCTGACTGCTACATTTATATATATCTTGAAGCTTAATGTATATATGAGTAGTTTGCCATGGGATAACACAGTGTAAACAGAGTAGAAACCCAGAAATCGTGACTTCTGTGTTCTCTCCATTTGAGTATTTTGTAATTTTTTTGAAATATTTGTGGACATAAATAAAACCAAGCTACACTACAGCAGCCAGGTTTTGCCTGCAAGTGAAATGTGTCTCTTGATTGTTGTTAGTGGGAGAGGAGCTACTTTCATCTGAGACAATGTGGGATGCTGGCATGGCCACCTTGTCTGGGTCAAACCTGTCTTTTCTTGGCTTTAATTTTTCCTTCTTTGAGATAATTTTGTTTTTAATACACAGCAAACAAACACCAACCTCACGTCCAGTTCCAGTTCTGTGTCCTTGAGTCACAATGCTGCTCTACTGCTTAATTTTCAGTATAATACACTGTGTATGCCCCAGTAGCTGCATTTTTGGGAATTGTTTTTCCTAGGAAATGTTATTTGTGCTGGTAAAATCGTGTTGAACACAACTGATCCAGAGCTGGCAAGAGATGCCTTCCAAAGTGATAATTGCAGAGGGAGATGCACGACAACTCATTGTCTGTTCATTGTCTTCAGGAAAGCTGAAATTTGCCTTTGAATTCGGTTAAGTTACATGTTTGTGTCCGCTGTGGTGGCTCCACCAGGGATTGCAGTGTGAGTGTGACTGGTGAGTGCTCAGGATTTGGAGCTGGTGACAATCAGCATCTCCAAAACTCGGGGAAGTGTTGGGATGGCACAGAGAGCTGTGCTGGGTGTCTTGGCAGAATAAACGTTTGGTCAGAAGGGAGGTGGGAAGGTTCCTCCTTGGTCTGGTTCTGCTTTGGTTTTGGTGTGGGATTTTTCAGAAATAGATGCTTTGACTGCAGTTTGGGGTAGTTGGTGCTCTGAGCACAGTGAGAGGAGTATCCTGTTGTTGGAGTGTGCTTGGGGCAGGCAGACAAGGCTGCCTGACAAATGGCATGAGAGGCTGCTCTATTTATACCCCGTGGCATTTTATGAGGGGAAGGTCAGCTCTTGTCTACTGGAAATAGCTTCTGAAAGTGCTTTTTCTGAGCCTGGCTTGAACATGTGCTATTTATTTTGACATTTCTTTTTAATTCCTTGTACTTAATGTAGAACTTGAGTGAGCTCAGGCTGCCCTGTCTTGCTTAACAGGTTCTAAGTTTCCAGACTTAAAATCATGAATTCCACGGGGACGGGGCTGAAGAGGATTTTTACTACTGGAAAAATTGAACAATGCAGTTCTTACATTGTGGTTCTGTGTTAATGGGGTCACGCCATGGCAGGGTGAGAGCTGGAAGCCATCAGTTGTGTGGCTTTGTTGCCTGCGCATTGCCCGAGTTCTGTGAGGCCGTGTGGGCTCCAACAGCACAGATGGGATTTGATCCTTCTCAGGCCATGGGCCACCCTCAGAATGCCATGGAATGGGTTGGGTTGGAAGGGCCCTGAGAGACCATCTCATTCCAATCCCCACCGTGGGCGGGGAACTTGCTTTTCCCACCTGGACTGGTTCAGGGATTTAACGAGGAGACGAGGGAGAGGCTGGTGTTGTGTGGGAGTCCAGCACCTGGTACTGAGGAGAGGCCACGCGGGTGTTGGTTGTTAGGAGATTTCGGCCCTTTTGAAGCCCTGAAGCTGCTCTGGGGGAGCTGGGGGTGCTCTGAGGCCCCTGAGGGGAGGGCGGGGCCCANAGACTTCATGTGGAATCTTTCCTGCCGTGCCAGGAAAAGGTGAGAGGAGGGTGGTGGAGGGATCTGGGGATGGCTGGAGAGAACCCTGGGGCTCCCTGTCCCTCAGTGCTCCTCAGTCCCAGTTCCCCCTGGTGGTGTCCCCAGGTCAGCCCAGACCCTCACCCGGGGGCTTTTTGTCCTCTGTCCGTGTGGCTGTACAGGTGCTTGTCCCCGTGTCCCAGGCATGAAAATCCTGGGTGTTTCCCCTGCCTTGTGCCCCTGTGGGACAGGTGAGCCTGAGAAAGCCCCGCTGGGACCGTGTTGGGTCCATCCTGAGGGTGGGATCTCACCCTCAGGGGTCAGAAGCAGCATCTGAAGGAGGGAAGAGCCTTTGGGGGGGGCCTGCATGTCCAAGTCAGCCTTTGCTCTCTGCTGTGCTGCTCATGCCCTTCTTTAATTAAACCTGATTTTTCTCGTGGTGTTGACTTTGCAAAACCAAACTGGAGCAAAAGATAAAAGCAACATAATGCAAACCACAGATCCCACGTGGACAATTTAGCCAGGTTATTTTTTTGTTCTTTGCAAGTGCTGATCTCTGTAGAAGTGGTAACTTGGCCCTTGCAAATTCAGCTACTCTTTCCCCCTTTGTCCTTAGAGAAATATCCAGTGAAGGAATCTGGCAAAAAAATATTTATCTGCATGAACTCTCAGATGTTTTTACAAAACTGAGTTCTAGAATGGTCACCTGTGACACCTGAATGTTGATGTAGTGCAGGTTTCTGACACAACATGAGCATGTCTTCCTTGGGCCTCACAAATGAGAGAAATGAGTCTTCACAATAAATATTGATCGTATCCATTTTCTGGTCCGATGAGTAATGGGAAAGGCTGGGGAAAAGACACTGTAAAAGATAGCATTTAATGAGTGGAGGACACTTGGCAGGTAGAAGTCACATCCAGGACAGGATTCGATTGTTGTTTTACACATCTCAGGTTTTTAAAGTCAGAGTATGTAAATTTTAGGACATTAAAAAAAGCCCAGCTTCATGGTAAGCACAAATAACTTTCCTGTTTATTAATATGAATGCAGTACTGTGCTTTCCCAAGCACCAGAGCACCCTTGGGTAGCTCAGGAGTGCAGTTGTCAAAGACGTGGAAAGATTGAAGTGACTGTCCTGTTGCCTGTTCTGTTGCTCTGGGTGACTTTGTTGTGTCTTTCCAGTTTCTGAATCCTGTTGCAATTCCATTTCGCCATTTGTTAGCTCTTTAAATATTTGTCCGGTGTCCTTACCTGTGGCAATGTCACCAGGAAGGAACATTCTCTGCAGAGGTGCTGCTTGTGAACGCTCCTGTGGCTGCGAGGCCGAGTTCCCTGCACCAGGGAATGTGTGTCTGGGAGAGAAATTATGGGGTAAATTGATGGGCTGGCCTTGGAAAACATCTCGGTGTGATGTCAGTGGAGTTGTATTTTGCTTTGCCCGGGGTCTTGGTTCTGCTGGAACAGACTATTAGTCAAATCTGGAGGATGGAGATTTCTCTGGCCTTGCAGCTTGTTGGGATGAACCCTAATTACAAAGTCTGGGCAGTTACAAGGAATCTGCTGTTCTTGCCCTGGTAACGTGGCTGAATTTCAGCTTTCAAAATACCCAGGTGGGTTTTTCCTTCCTCTAAGTTGGATTGTTTTAGTGTCATCCAGCTGTCACTCTTACCCTTCTCTCTAGTTCATTCCTTCACAGCTTAATGCTTTTTATAGAGTGGCAAATAAAATGGACATCAGTAGCAGTGTTTTAAGAAGTGCAAAGGATGCTCAGTAGCACAGGAGTAAAGGAACACACTACCCTGTGTCCCTGCAAAGCTCCAGCACTTGGTAATCCTGAGGGTTTGCCACAGAGGGAGTGTCTGTGACAATTAATGGCAGTTGAGGTTTAACAGAGGGAGTGCGATGGTCAAAGTGTCCATTTTGAAATGCATTAATTCCCTGGGTGCTGTTACTTTTTGCCATGTGAGGGCTCACGCAGTCCTCAGTCTTACACTGACCATGGTGTGATTTTGTCCACTGGGTCAGTACTGATGCAAAGGACTGAGCTTTTCATTCCCCAGACGTCTGGAAGACTCAGAATGTAATGAAGTGAGCAAGGGCTGGAGGCAGAGCCTGCACGGTGTCAGTCTGTGCTGGTGTCTCTGTTCCACAGCAGCGCTGAGTCCAGCACAGCGTGGGTGTGGGAGGGATGGAACCTCCAGAGCTGGGGATGGAACCTCTCATCTCCCATGGAGCTGTTTGGTGCACTCAGACCACGGCACT
Organism: Edolisoma coerulescens; assembly: GCA_013397115.1. NCBI lineage: Eukaryota > Metazoa > Chordata > Aves > Passeriformes > Campephagidae > Edolisoma > Edolisoma coerulescens. Next base: position 147,677 of record VWZW01006876.1, read on the forward strand.
CTGCCCTGGAGAAACAGCTTTCCAGCCTAGCTCTTCGCAGTTTCTCCCTGATGTGATGTCACTGCTCTGCTTCCACATTCCTTTGCTGCACATTGTGTGATTCCAGACTACAACGTTCAGGAGGATCGTAGAAACATTTTCTCCCTTTTCCTTCTGTGTTATTTAAAGCAAAGCTCCTTGGCTTCACTGATTTCTTCTGGAGACATTACCTGGGGCCAGAAACTGTTGGGAGGTGTTGTGACAGAAATGCCTTCATCTAAATGCAAATGTTGCTGCCCTGCCTCGGGCTGCCTTTTAGAGGGTTTTTCTGTGGGAAGCAGCTACAAAGTAATGGTCCCAATCAATTTATTCATGTCAATAAAAGGTCTTTTATATGCTTACTTGAAATGTATTGTTCTGGGCTGGTAGGACCACATTTGTTTTTTAAGCAGGTGTGTCAGATGGAGTGAGAAACAGGGAGCGTAGAGGAGAAGGAAAAGAAATCGTGTAGGCCTGGTTACAGCTGGGGGGAGGTACAGCCTGGGGTCTGGAGTGCAAAGGGTGGAAAGAACGAAGGTGCCTCCATAGTGGGACACAAGGAAATAGGGCAGAACTCCCCTCCCAGAGCCTGGGACAGTCTCAGATTGGGTTGGGGTTGAGTAAAGGAGTTCAACAAAGTCCCTGACACAAGTAGAGATTTTCTGGGTCACCCAAGTGCAGAAACATCTGCTTGTACACCTTGGACAAAGCTTGACATTCTCTAGCCCCACCCCTCCTGTCTGCTGAAAAGGGAAAGCAGGTAAGAGGGGCCACACCAAAGTGAAAAATACAACTTTTTTTTACGTATTTCATATTCCACATTGAAGTGTGAATTCTGTATGTGCATCTCCTGCCAGCACCACCCATGAGCGGGGCTTTATATGTCTGTATTTAATTTCCTTTTGACTCGGGCTTCAGTTTGGGGTAGGCCGAGTGTGTGTTCTGACAGCCAGAGGGCACAGGCAGGTGTTGATGGCAATTTAAACTGCTCTGCCCATGGAGCTCAGTTGTGTAATCCTGCCTGCAACTCCAGGCTTTTATTTCTCTCCAGTAGCATTTTGGCATTCGTGACAAATTACTTAATGGCCCATTGAAGGATAAATCTGTCCCCCAGGGCTGGGCGAGGCCTCTGCCGATCTGTCCAGGTGCAGTTTGGTTCTGCCACCAGTCCCAGGGCTGCCGGTGCTGTACCTTGGCTTCTCTGTGTACAGAGAACAGAGGTGAAGCTTCTTACTGGCTCTAAATTACAGTTCTGTTCTTTCAAAAGAGCTTTGAACAGATGGATTTCCACTATTTGTGTTTGTGCAATAGAGATGGAAGAGAACTTAGTAGAGGGTTTTGAGAGCCTTGAATCCTAATGTCTCCAGGATTTGTAACTGCAGTGCCATAATTTCAGTGTGATTTGAACCTCAGCTGCTGGGGCTGTTTACGCCTTGTGTTCTCCTGTCCTGTAGTTCCGTGCTGTGGATCTGGCCCCTGATGCTGTGCAGCCTTGGAGGAGGCAGTGAGAGAATGCTGGAGCCTCTCCAGTGCTGTTCTCCACTGCTCCTGACCTGTGGCAGGTGGGAGCACAAGCCCCTGCTCTGGAGTGACCCATCACGAGCAGCTGCTCACAGCCCCACCAAGGAGGAGACGCTGCTGGGTTCGGCTGGATTTACCTGGAGTAATGGAGAGCAACGCTCACAGCATCCTCCCTGAAGGTGAGAGCTCGGTGAGACGAGATCTTGTTTGCACAGGCTGTGGCACGGTCACAGGCCTGTTCTCTGGGACACCACCGAGGAGGAGCTGAGCCTGGGCTGTGACATTTGGGAATTGAAGATCTGGGCTTGTCCTTCTTCCATTATTGCTTGTTCTGTCCAAGCCTTTGTAATGGATCAGCTCTCTCTCTTACAAAGACATCTTCTACTGGCTGAGGAATGTTAAACAGGCATCTCAGCTCTGTCCTCAGAGCCCTGGGTATAGGATTCCTCCTTTTTAATCAGCAGTCTAACACACTGCCAGCGCAGTGCTCCTGCAGACTGCCTGGTGGATTTTCACCCGTGCCAGACCCAGCTCTGGGTACTGTAGAACAGACACTCTGTGTCTGGCTGGGCCTCCAGGGCTTGTCTGGCTGATTTTTATTTACAAGAGTGCAAATAAGTAAACATGAACTGTTGGCTGATGGCCCTGGCACGCATTCCTGTGCCCAGCTGGACTGCAGGGACTTGGCAAAGCTGCCTTTAGGATGCTTCTGGCTATTGGAGTGCCGGCCCTGGGCAGGGAAACTCCCTCATCCACCCTGGGGGCGAGGGGCGGGAGGGGAAGGACAGTGGCGTGACAGGAGACATCGTCCCAAGGAGGACATGGGGCTGTGAGTAGGCTCGAGCTAAACAATTGTCCCAACTCTCGGTGTGATTGGAGAGCGGGGCGCTGACCCGGGCACTGACCCCGCTCCCTGCCAGCTGCAGGGGGTGGCCGGGGCTGTTCCTGTGCCCCGGAGGCCCCAGGTGCCGTTGCAGGATTGGCCACAGGATGGCAGCAGATTCCCGGGAAACAGGAATTCGACCCTCGCGCATCCCTGCTGGAGGAACTCGCAGGGAGCAGAGACTTCCACAAACGGGGAAGCCGGGGCGTCCTCAGAGCGCGGGGAGAGCCCGGTGGGATGGGGGCACCTGCACCCCCGCAGCGCTGCAGGCCTGTGGCTTTCCTTGGGTTTCTTTCGGTTTGCAAATATAAATTCCTGTGCCAAAACTTTCCAGCTGCCTCCTCCTCTTTTCCCCTCCTGGGTGGGCACCTTTTGGCTTTATCTGGCCGTGCGGAGTGGTCCCAATTCTGTTTTACTTTCCTTGTTCCACGTTAGGGGCTGGGAGACCCGGACCTTTGCAGGGAGCTGCTCTGTGCGTGTGTGCACATTTCTGTGCCGGGGGAATGCGGGCTGGGAATTCTTGTCTGGGCTGCTGGCAGCTGCGTGGCCGTGTGGGACTGCGCTGCCTCCTGCTGCCGCGTCCCTCCCTCCGAGCAGTGCCTGGGATGCCTTCTATGGACACGGGGATATAAACACAGGGCAGCTGCGCGGGGAGTATTTGTTTCTTTTAGGTGGCCTCTACTCTTGAACTTGAAAAATACACAAGCCATGCAATAATATTTAATATAACCACCCAGCTCTCAGCAGCCCTCTTCTTCCACGCAGCAGCTGGGAGGTGGCACAAGGAGTTTTCTTCTGGATTTCTTGGCTTCCTTGGTTGGGCTGTGCCAGCCCCTGAGAGGGAGCCTCTGGGGGGGTGCCAGATTGGCTGTCAGGGCCTGTCCTGGAGGTGTCATTTATCAGGCAGATGTGCTGAGGTGATCAATGGCCTTGCAGACAGTGTTGGGCAGCCAGGGCTGAGCTCTGCTGCACTGGTTTCACAGAATGGAGGAGCTCAGAGACAGGCGTGGGGGCTTCCTGCTGCTCCAGACCTGCTCTAACAGGAGCTGCACTGCCCCAAACGTGTCATGGCTACAACACTGTGGGGATGTGACTTGGTCACAAACATCATGAACCTCCCTGCCAAGCCTGGATCTTGGCCCAGCAAAGATCATTCCGAATCACAGCATCCTCTGTGCTCAGCAGTGAGGGCAGGTTTGGGTGGCAGCTCAGCCTGACAATGGCAGCCAGGTTTCCTGGCCATGTCAGGAGCTGCTCTGTGTGTTGGTAGAGTCTGTGGTGACCAAATGAATCCCAGCCAGGCTGAAATCAGTCAGGAGGAGCCCAAATCAAACCACCTGAACACCCCACAAATGGATGTGGAATGGGGCAGCCTCCTTTGGCTTCCATGTCCTCCCAGCCAGGTGCTGAAGCTCTCCCCAGCGGCCCTGCCAGGAAGGCAGGACAGTTTCAGCCATGCCCTTTGATATTCAGCACCTCCTGTGCTACAGGCCCGTGTTTGCAGAGTGGGAAAGAACGGGGCCCTTGGCCCTCTGCCCAGCACGTGCGTGGCAGCCAGCTTTTCTTTTCAATGCAGTCGTTGGTGAGGAGATAAAGGGCAGCCCCAGGTGCCAGGGAGCACAGCTCCTCACCCAGCACCGGGGCCTGTGCATCTCTTCTCTTAACCTGCCAGGGCTCTCCTGGCAAAAGGGGTTTGGCTGCAGCTGGACTCCAATCACTCCTGTGTTGTTTCCTGGGAAGAACTGCTCTGTGGGCTCACACCAGAATCCCTCCTGCACCTCACCCGCTCAGCTCCTCGTCTTTTGCTGGTGGGGAACAACTCACTCGTGTCCCTGTGGATGCTTGAGGAGCAATGACGGGATTTATGACCTTCTCCCCTGCTCCCCATCCACCTCTACTGTTTTCCTCCCCCCTCACCACTGCCTTTCCAGAGCTGGAAGGTCAGAAGTTTAAATCCTATTTTGAGCAACTCCTGAGTTGCTACCAGCTTCTATATGTAGCTTCTTCTGGTTAAATTTTATTTATTGCCCTGGAAATGAGCCTACTTTAATACCTTTTTCATGTATCCATATATAAAAACATCCATAGAATGGCCTCCTTTGAGTTGCCTTGCCTGTATTGACACACAGGGATGGCCAAGCTATTCCTGGGTTTTTTTAAATGGCTGAGAAATGGCTGCTGTTAATTCCGTGTAATGACTGAGTTCACTGGGTGAAGTGCAGCTCTCTATTCACTTGTCTGAGCTGTCCTGTACTGTAAATACTTTTCTCAGTATGAAAGTCCCTTCTGCCGTTTCTGATGTCCCTGGTCCAATGGCAATATTGATTTCTTATATGCAGTGAACGAGATTTACTGCGTATTTTCTGGAGACATTTCCTTGGACTGCACCCCATCGTTCTTGCTCCCAGAACTGCCCTTTCATTTAACTTTTCCTGCAAGGCCCCAAACCACTATTTAGCTCTCCCTTCTACATTCACAGCTTCACCTCATCCCCACTTTTGTTCAAAGATGCAAAAAAGAGAACCAACCATGAATTCCCCCTGAAACGGAAACCCAAAGTCTGCAATTTCAGCTGGGTAAACTTCCTGCCAGTTTCAAAGGCAGAGAGATGACTTTGAGATCAACAGGGTTCAACCCCGAGCCAGTAATCAGTGTTTGGAAACAGACCAGAGGGAGGGCAGAGGAACAGCTCCCCTTAGGTCTCTTCCTTTGTATTGCTTTTTCCATGTCAATACACAGGCTTGGCCAGTCCGTTGTTATCCTGTGCTTTCAGTGAAATGCAGGAATAATTCTTCTGATACCTGGACTTGTGGGTAAAACACATCTGTTCAAGGCTGTGCTTTGGGCAGTCTGTATGGACACAGAATGCTTCCTGTGGATTGCAGAGCACATCCGTGCTCTGTGTGCATCCGTGTGCACACAGCCTCTGGAGAGACACCCGGTCTAATTAGCACTGACTGGGGAAGCAGCTCACTTGTTAGGGTGAGGATGCAATAAATAAAATATTAGCAAGAGTAGGTGAGTGAGCCCGGAGATGCGAACAGGGCTGTGCAAAAGGGTTTTTAAAAAGAAATGCTGTGGGGAGCCCACAGTAAAGGCAAGGCTGTCAAAAATGCACACAATAATCCATTTGCTGCCTGCCCCGGTGGAATGCCTGGGATTATGCAGTCCTGGACTTCTGGGAAATCAATCCCATGCACATGACTGTGCTTCTCTTTTCCCAATAGCAAGGAAGGATTTCAGCACATGTTGGGAAAAGACGTGAGAAGCTTCCCTAACTGGCTTGTGTTCCAGCATTTGTTCCATTCATTAAATGAGCCCTTTAAAGACATTGGTGGAGGTTGTTGATGGTTCAATGCACAGCATGTTTTTATGAGGAGGTTTATCTGCCACTGCTGGCTCAGCCTTTCTCAGTGCTTCACTTCCTCTTCTGCAGACCTGAGAGTGGTATGAAGTTTGCATTAAGGGTTGTTAAATGCTCTGAGATCTTCAGTGGAAAACATTCTGAGGGGGCTCAACATAATTTTGGGAAGCCATGGTGAAAACAGCTTGCCCTTGTGTCCTAAATGAAAAATGTGTTGGATTTTAGTCTGGTTACCAGCAGCTTAGGCAAGAATGAAGCAATGTTGAGAGACTTTGACCCAAAACACCAAAACCCCTCAGTACTTAAAAAAGGGGGGTTTGACCCTTCCTTTCTTTCTTTTCTCCGGATGTGTAAAACATTAAGGGATGTTTTTGTCTCCAGGAGCTGTGCCTGCTCTGACAGCATCATTAGCACTGGTGCAGGAACCCCAGCTCCTTTCCTAGAGCTGTTCATTCTGTGCTGAGGGGTGATCTGGCTGGGATCGGGCTGGCCCGTGCTCTCAGGACTGTCAGGAAAGGCAATGGTAAAACAGTTGCATAAAATGTGAGAAATGAATAAGTTTTGTCTGGAGTTTCAGCGTGCAGGTTCCAAAAATGTACAGCTCTAAAGTAAAAATGCTCAGTGAAAAGTGCAGACTGGGAGGTGTCCCACAATGCCAGAGATCTGGAGGTGATGGATCCCTGTATTGGCTGCTTTCATGGAGCACCCAGGAGGGGAGCTGCTACCGGGATAGAACAAGGTCAGACAAGTCCTTCTAGGGCAAAAGAGCAGTTAAAAAATCATTTTGGTGCTTAACAGGGAGGCAGTGAAGCGACTAAAAAGCGGGTGTGATATGTTGAGATAATCTAATATAAGAAGGGACCCTGGAGGCAGGAGAAGCCATGGTTAAAACCATCAGCAGCCACTGGAAAGGCTTATCAGGAGCAGCAGGAAGTTGGAATAATCAGTCCTGGAAGGAACATGGTTCTTTGCTGCAGCAGGTAGAGCTATGAAATATTTCACATCTTGGTAATGTGACCTGGATTATCCAGAGTCCAGCAGCTGGATAAGACTTAAAAAACCCCAGAAACCAAAAAACCAAAACCATAATAAAAAAAGGAAAAAAGCAACCCTGACTCTCATTAAGGGTCATGTGTCACTTTTCACAAGAGGTCTCTGAATCCAGAAGCTGGAAAGAAAAATACATTCTAGAGCTCTGCTGGTTAACTGACCAGTTTTTTTGTGTCCTGTTAAAATCCAACCACTGGTGACTCCTGAACTCAGAATCTAAAGCAGAGCATATCAAAAAAGGCTTCTGTGATTTGCACCTGGAATTCACTTAGGACTCCTGAAGATTTGTGACTTAGGAGTGCAAAGCAAAGATTTGGGTTAACCTTGCCCTCCTTCCACCAGTGCCCAGTTTGGGTGCCAGGATTCCTCTCTGGCTGCTGAGGGGGCCGGGTTGCACTGGAAGTGTTTTCACCCAGCTCAGGCAGGTGAGCACAGCCCTTGTTCCTTTGCACCAGTCTCAGCCTTGTATGCGTGTGACAATATAAATATTTATGTGGGCACGGACAAACAGTTAAATATTTGTGTGTGTCTGTGTTCACAAACATAAATACAGAGGAGAGAGATCAGAAACTTCTTGAGTGAAAGAGCAGGAGACAATCAGGGGAGGGAGGATCTGACTGTGCAGTGCAGAGGTGAGGGAAGCTTTTCCAGGCTTCCAGGAAACATAAGACAAACCAGCAGCTTTGGAGCACCGAGAGGCAGGGAGTGCTGGTACACGGCAGCTTTGAGCCAGGGCTCTGATGGTGGCATGACAGAAGTTCAGTGTTACCTCTGGCTGAGCACAGGATAATGAGGGCACAGACAACCACGGCCGGGCTCATTAGCCATTCTGCTGCCCAATTAGGCTAGGAGCTAATTGCTCATTAATGAGACCATACCTGCTGAGGCAGCTGGGCTTCCCTGGAACTCGCGGCTGGAGCCACGGCAGACGCTGGGGAGAACAGAAGCAAGACTTGAAGCCAAGGAAATGGAAAAGCTCGTCTGCCGCTGAGGAAGGGTTTTGCTGCTCTGCCGCCACTCCCTGGGGACAGCAGTTTGATTCCTGGCACCGCTGCTGCCTGAGAGGCGCTGTCAATTAGCCTCGAGCTCCTGGAAGGTTTCCTCTGCCTGGCACCCTCCAGCCTGACACTAACGACGTGCACAGGAGGGGCTGAGGCCGAGAGCTCTAAGGTGGAGGGTGATTCTGACCTGTGCTCCTCTCCTGAACATCCTCTGCAGAGCAGCCAAGGGGAGGAAGTGTGGTGATTGAAACAACAGCCACAGACGAGGGTCAGCAATGGGATGCTGGAGACAGCAAATTGCAATAGTCCAGGCGAGTGCAGCTCTGCAGGACACGGGCCATGTCAGCAGCCCTGGGAACATCTTCTGGAAAATGGAAGCTGGAAGCAGAAATGTGCTTAAGGCCACACCTCAGCTGTCTTCTGACACAAACTTGGTTTATTTAGTGGTGAAAGCACAGGGACTATGTTGAGAATGAACTCCTTTGTATGTCCAAAGTTATCCACAGCACAGGGAAGTCTGTCAGGCATTGTGTGCACGCTTGTGTCCCCTCAGCAAAACTTGTGTTCCTCACTTGCCCCAAGCTGTGCTTGGGAGAGAGGCGATGGGAGTGAAGCTAAACATCCTATTTTAGTCTGGAGACTCCTTGTCTCAAAGGGAAGCAGAGAACCACTGGCTTGGGCTTCACACTCCTGTGGCTTTTGGAGCAGGCCCACACGGTTTTCCTGTGAAGAGGTGGCTGCAGGAGGAGGGAAGGCGCAGGGAAGGAATGCATTTCTCATTATGTGCTGCAGCCTCTCCGCTCTGGCAGCCTGAGAAGAGAAATTCTCTCTCCCTCCCCAGGCCCTCTACCCCCTGCAGCTCGCTGATTATTTTTGGCTGAGGTGGAAAGCACAACCCCAGCATTTTTCCCAACAGGGAGTGACCCAGGCAGGAGGAGAGTGAAGGCGGGCCTGTTCCCTTTGTGCTCTTTCAATCAATAGCTACACTTTTGCGTGTCTGGAGCTCCTTTCCTCTGAGCACACCAAAGAGCTTTAAGAGCTGTTCTGTCCCCCGAGCTCACCCTGACCTCAGCTTAGCAGGAGGGGTGAAACTGAGGCACAGCTCCCCGAAGGCACACAGGGGCTGGGACTTCCCATCTCTTTTGTGTGGGCTTTTTTCCTCAGGCTCTTCTCGTGCTGCTGAGGGCCCTTGTTCCCTGTTCTGCCTCCGTCGTGCCTGGCTCCCTCCTGGCTGCACGGTTCTGTTGGTAACTCCTGTTGCTACAGCTGTTGAATAGGAAGGTTCCTCTGGGTTGTGCCTTCAGTGGCCTCTTAAAATACTCCTTGAAATGCTGGCTCTGCCAGGCAAAGGGCTTGGCTTTTGAGGAATAGCTGTGTGTGTATGTGGGAGTCAATCTGACTACAGAACACACCCAGGAGTTGCATTTGGAAAGCTGAATGGAGGAGAAAGTTGTGTGGAAGGGGGGGTCAGGGGCACCCCGGTGAGCCTGTGAGGGGTGTCCACTCCCATTCACAGCAAGCAGCACCTGTGTGCAGGGAGAAAGCCCGGTGGGGTTTCCCAGGTTCTCCCCTCTGCTCTCCCCCACTGCCACAAGGCAAACTTCCGGTGCTGGGGCAGCCTGCCTTGTTTTCCCAGCTAATAGAAAGCACATGAGGAGCACAGTCAGGCACGGCCACAGCTGTTGGGAGTGATTCATTTGGGACACAAACAGGAATCGAATGCTGGCTGATCCCTGGGCAGAGCCTGTCCCTGCTCCAGGCCATTCCAGGGGGTGACTGAAACTCTGAGTCCCCCTCCAGCCCCAGCAGTGACTCACTTCCTCCAGCCTTGGCAGAAGGGCTGTGCAGGAGAGCCAATGATGCTTCGGGGCATTAAACTTCCAGAACTCTTCTTCCCACTCCCCTGCCCCTTCTGAATGTGGCTCGTTCTGCTCTGAGGGCAGAGACCATCCCTGTTTGATCTGCGGGGCCAGGAGGGGCAGCTGCACCACGGTCTCCAGCCAGAAGTAAATAGTGTGTTTTAACACACTCAAGCCAGCAACAATGAGAACTGCATTGGAAAGGCAGGAATATGTGTTCTGGCTGGGGATCACTGAGTGTATGCAGCTAAAGGGGCAGGGGAGACGGCAGCTCTCGGGTTTTGGGGTTTGTTTACTGTTTGTTTACATCTCTTGCTGGCCCCTGCTGACTTTCTGTAGCCTTCCAGGACCAATGCACAGCCTGTGGATGGTAAAGGCTGTCTGTGATGGCCTGCACTGGATTTTGCTTGTCCTTTGCTTGTCTAACAGATTTAGTGCCTGTTCCAAAGTCTGATATGCTTTGAAGCAGCAAAGTCTAGAACAGCAAGGCTGGAGCATCTCGGGGCATCGAGAGTCCTGGCTTTGTGTGAAGGGCAACCTGATTTTTCCCATCCTGACACACTGGACCCCGAATCCCAGGGTTTGGCTTCCACTTGGTGCAAGCTGCCTGTCCCCTGGACTTGCAGATCTGCTCGCTGGTCTGCGACCCAGCCGGCGTCTGTTGCTCTGCATTGTCCCTCTCCGTGTGCCAGCAGGCTGGGAATTACTGGAGCAGAAGAGACAGGCTGAGGTGCCACAGCTCTGGCAACAGCAGCAGAGTGAGCGAGAAAGGAGCTTAGGAGTGGGAGCATCTTCCTCCCTGACCTCTCTGAAGGCTTGGCAATAAAACAGATTTGGAAAGACCCCTGGCTCCAGCCACTTTTGAGAGCAGGAGGGCTCTGTTTTAGGAAGGCTGGCTGGGAGGGAGGCTGGGGAGGGATGGTGGCACCTGCTCCCCCCTGAGGCGCTCCTGGCTGCCCTGGCTGTGCTCCAGGGCCATGTGTCACCCGCAGGAATCTGAACTGCGGCAGGGGAAGCCTGGAAGGCGCCACCGCGGCCCCAAAGTGGGGACAAGCTCTGAAATTGGACCCTCTGCCCCCTTGCTCCCGCAGACTGTCCCGGCTGCCTCAGCAGACAGAGCTGGCTGTGTCCCGGGAGGAATTGCTGGGATGGGCACTGAGGTATCCTCCCCACACCCACCCCCCTTGTAGCTGCTACCCGTCCTCCTCCTCCTCCTCTTCTTCCATCGCCCTCCTGCCCTGGCAGTGCCCTTGGAATGGGGCCTGGCAGGTGGGATGTTGTCACCAGGGCTGGCACAATATGGCATGGCTGAAAAGCACTCGTGTCTTCCCTCCTTCCTTAAAACCCTCACATTCCTTCTGTGGCCTCGGGGCTGCCTGGATACTGCACTCAGCTGTCACGGGATAACAGCAGAGAGTCCTAATTACAAATCTGCCCGGCTGGAGCAGAGTGTGGCTGGGCAGTTCCATCTGCATCCTCTCTCTGGGGCTGAGAGGGGAGGGAGGGTGGCAGAAATGCTGCACAAATGTCGCGACACTCAGAAGCGTCCGGGCCTCCAGCCCAAGACAAAAATAATCACCCAGCTCCAGGGGGCATGGGGAGGGTGCTGGAGAGGGGCTCTGCAGAGGGGCAGAACGACGAGGTGGTCACTGCTGGCACAAGCCAAGCTGGGCAGAGCAGATGGACTTGATCCCAATGCACCTCCAGGGGCCCATCCATCAATGCCTCCTGAGCTCCCCCTGACTTCTGCAGCGATGGGGGAAGCTAAAGAGGTTTCATTGGCTGTAGCATCTCCAGGACAGACTTTGCAGGACCTGCACCATCTCCATGGCAAAGCACTGGCTGTGTACAAAGGCAGAGACATCCCGAGACATCCCTGCTGCCTGACTCCTCAGGGAATGGGCGCCTCCCAGCAGAGGAGCTCTTCGCCTTCCCCAGCGCCTGGAGCTGTCTGGACAATAATGGTGCTGCTCAGAAAGCATGTGAAAGAAGGGGTGTCCCCGGTGCCTTAATGACAAGGCTCATTTTAGAATTCTCCATCCCTGAGAGACAAAACCTCTCTCTGTCCTGGAGGATTTTGGAGTGGCAAGGGATCAGACCCCCTGGTATTTCACCCAGGTCAGGAGTTGAATGTGGACAGGGGATAAAGGCAGCTGAGAACAGAGTGGGGATAGATACCCTGAGGGCTGGGCTTTGCTGGGCAAGGGGCAAAGAGGAGAGGTGTGGTTTTGTGTGCTGGCCTGTGCTATGTTGGTGCAGTGGACCCTTACAGCCCCAAGCTCACATTTACTTGCTGTGTGTGCTGAGGACAGCAGTGGGACAGATCCTTCGGCACTCATGCAGACGATGCCGTTTTCCTGACGTTGGGAGTTCATTTAAAGCCTGTGAGAGAATAACACATGTGACTCTCACAAGGCATCAAAGGGTCTGGAGCAAAACCCGACTGTGTGGCACAGACTGCTCAGGCCTCTCGGGGCTAATGCAGAGTGGCAGCTCTGCTGCCTGGCTTCCTGCTCGTGCCAGCCCGTGTCCCCACAGCCTCCCCGTGTCCCACGGCCTCCCCGTGTCCCCACGGTCTCCCCCTGCCCGGCTCCCTGCAGGGCGGCTCTTCCCGGGAGTTACCCGAGGCCAGCGCTGCCGCCGCCGCTCCTGCTCCTCTTCCGCTGGGTTTAACCCAAGGTCAGGCAGCATCACGGCATTTGCAGCCTCGTGAGTTCTTGGGAGATTTAATTTTCAAAGCGTTCCCGACATCCCCTGGGATAGACCTTGGCTGAGGTCCAAGGCCTGCCAAAAGGAACAGTGCCGGGCCAGCCCGACAGTAACAGCTCACTTGCTCTGTTCCAGAAGGAAAGGAGGAAAAGCAAAGCAGAGGGGAGAAGGGCAGGGAACCCTCCCGGCCCCAGGCAGGCTCAGTGCTGCCTGCAGCACAGCCTCACCTCCAGCTGACACTAACAAAGTGCGTGAGGGTGAGAAGTGCACAGTCCTGTCCTGCAAAAGCCCTGCCCAGCACAGAGAGGGCTGCTGATGTGGATAGGAGGAAAGTGTTTCCAGGGATTTTTCTCCTGGAAAACAAGAGACAAGGGCTGCTCTTGGTGATGAGGGGACCAAGAGTCTCAGCAGTGTGGCTGTGGCTGGATAACACGTGAAGAAGCACTAGATAAACTTGTGTCCCTGGTCAGCTGCTGGGCTTTGCCAGAGACCTCAGTCCTGACCCGTAACATCTTCTGCTGCTCCAGCCCCAGGCTCTGACAAACATCATGTGCTTCCAACCTGATTTACTGGGCTGCTCTGAGGATGGACTTGGTCTATTAGGCTTTACTTTATTCTATTTCCAGTCCTAAAAGCAAGGCAGGGATTAGGGAAGGAGAAGGTGGTTATTTTAGATGTTGCTGGTCACAAGCCAGCGAGCTGGGAAGGCAGGGGATGTGTGGGGTGTGTGTGGGGAAGCTGGGGTTTGCTAAGTCTAGAATTCTCTCCTGTTTCTGTAGGCATGAATGCAAACCCCAAACCAGAGGTGGGTTTGGTTTTGACCTTGTAAAATGAAAACATGAGGACTGAGCTGCTGCCAAAGCCAATCCCAGCCGCCTGTGCTCCAGTCTAGCTCTGGTGCCTGCTCCTGCCACCGCTCCCGGCTCTCCTGGCAGGCAGAGGCAGCAGGAAGCAGGAGGCCTGCTCCTTCCCAGATGGGCTTTAACACATTCCTGCAGCAGCCGGGGCTGGGGGTGCCTCAGATGCTCCCAAACCTCCGCTCTGTAATCACAGCTTCCTCTGTAACTTTATTGTGCAAACCTTCCCTGGAACAGGCTCTGGAACCACGTTTTGGGCTCTCCAGCGCAGTTAAAAGCAGGAGCTTCCCCAGGCAGGGAGCAGAGCTGCTGGATTTGTTGGAAGGCAGAGCAGCCAGATGGTGAAAAGGGAGGGGAGGAGAAGGGGAATTTGTGAGGGAGCAGCTCCATATTCCAGTTTCCATTTGGGTCCCTGGTGCCATGAGAGTGCCCTGACAGAGGCTGTCTGTGACAAGCTGCAAAGGCTGAGAGCTGGGGAAAAAGGGAGCAGGGATGTGGGAAATGACGGCAGGCAGAGAGACGTGGCCATGGCAGCATGTACTGGAATGAAAATTGATTTATGCTCTTGTATCTTCCAAATAAAAACTGGGGCTGATCGGTCATAGTCGGGATTCAAGGAGAGGTTTCCCGATGCTGTTGGGTGGACACATCAGAGTTTAAGGCATGGATTTGACTGCTCCCAAAGCTTGCATCTTCTGGCAAGATTTTCACCAGAATTGGCCCAGACTGTAGTTTTATCAGTGCTACACCAGGAAAATGTTTACTGGCTTTGAAGCCACCTATCCCTAAACTGAGTTTAGGGAGCAAATTCCTATGGATGGGAGACATGAATGTGACCCTTTGTCTACTTCAGAGATGTATTTTGGTGTTTTGCTCTAGAAATTGTATTGTAGGGTCTATGAATGGGGTGTGTGAGATCAGGACCCTTTTTTTCTGTCTCTGGCTTTAGCCCTTGGTGTTTGTCTTTGAGGAGGATGGAATTTCCTACTGAGCCTGTAAACAGTGCATTTGAGCTGAAGTCAAGCCCTGCATGTAGTGATGGAAATTAATCTGTTTGGGATGTTTGTTGTCTACACACAATTCCCCTTTTAAAAAGGGGCTGCAAGTCTGGGGAGGTCTTAGCTCTGCACGATGGGGAAGATCAGCTATAAATAAATCTGTGACACAGCTACTGTGTATAGCCAGAATGGCTCTGAGTTTCCTGCAGGCTGCAGCAAGTGGTGGTTTAAAACAAAATCAGGGGAAAGGGGAACAGTCTCCCAAAATATGGAACACCTCATAAAGCCGGGGAGGTAGGAAACAAGCTGAGCAATCCCAGCCATGGTTCAGACTCTCAGGAGGCAAGCTGTACAGTACATAAAGCCCAGGGAATCAGCTCAGGATGCCAACTAATGAGCTTTTTAATTAGTTGCAATTGCAGGCAAGGTTTAAAACCCAAAGAAGTCAGTAAATTAAAGATTTAAAAGACTGAACAGAATCGATGAGGGGTCAGCACTTAAAATATTAAAATGCCAAAGCAGTTGACTTTACAGGAAGTTTGCAGTGCTGCAGCAGAGCTGCCCATTTAAGGAAGCAGCCGGCTCCGGGGTTCTGGTCCCGAGCCCTGTGGCTGGAACCTGCCATCTGCAGAGATCCATAAACCACCCTGCACTGGCAGCCCGCAGTCCAGCAGGCTCTCCCTGTGTGCTGACCCCGGCCTGGAACCTGCAGGGCGCTTTCTGCAGCTCCTCTGGGCTGCTTCCAGGTGTTTCCCCCCAGCCACATCCCCGGAGGCCACGGGGGCCATGGCCAGGAATTCTGCAGTCAGCTTGGCAGCCTGCCCTGCTCTGTGTGCAGCGGGGATGTTCTGTGCAGATTGCAGCGCTGACTTTGACAGTGTCAAACCAGGAGGTGTTTGTTGGTGTCCAGGGGAAATGGGGCATTGCTGGCTCCAAACTTGCCACCTTTGCCCTTTTCCCTGTGTAAGCTCCGTGTCAGAAGCAATTCCAAGCCACCAGGATGTCCCTTTGCGCCTTTGCAAGCAGGCAGAGCAAAAGCAGAGGCTGCTCTTCATTAATGCTGATGCTGCTGGCTGCCCTCGGGGATGGAGAATGCTGAACAGCCTCAGTCCCCCCTGAACCAGGTGCTTTGAGAGCCAGGCAAGCCCAGGCTGCCACTGCCTGCTTCTCTGGGTACCGCTGTCACATAGGCAATGGTCATCTCACAGTGCTTGGGAGAGAAGGAAGTGCACGTGGCTGTAATCATGATGCTTTATTAAGGCCTTTTGTGTGAAGATCTCAAACAACTTTGTAAGTATCAGCTGATAAAGTCTTAGTTTGCACTTCCAGGAGGATAAATCTTCCTGTCCTGGGGGAAGCCTGAGGCATGAAGAGGTCAGGTGAGAGCAGCAGAAGGGGAGGCAGTGGCACACTGGGGCTGCAGTCCAGGAGTTCTGGCACTCTGCCCACATGGCAGCTCCGGGGTGCTCCTGTCCTACACTGAGTCTGGTATTCCAGAGGCTGAACAAGGCAGGAGCTCTGTAGAATGGAGAGACATTTTGTTCCGTTTCTCTCAGCTGTAGTTTCGTTTGCCAGTGTCCTCCTTTATTGCGTGCTCTGCATTTCCATCCTTGAGACTGCCCTGAGTAGAAGCTGCCACTGGACCAATGTTCCCCTCTGGGTCAAACAGTGCTGTTGGACTTGATAAACCCGTGGGAACTCAGGTGGAATTGGACCCCAGACTTTGGAAAACTCCTTCTTCTTTTCCTTTTTGTTTCTTTCTCATTTAGGCAAGACAGTAACACACTAATTCAAAGCTGTTCCAATTTGGGTGTGCAACCCACATTGTGCACAGGGGCCAAATGGGTTTGTTCAAATGAAGATTTACTAAGACTTGTGTAAAACAGGGGAGGAGAGGAACCAGAGAGGTAGGAGGCAAGGAAGAATCCGGCCCCCAGTGGCCTTGAAAGCAATATGCCAGTGAGTGCTGTCTCCATGCTGATGGATTTGCTGTCACCTCTCCCTGGCATGAGGTGACAGATTTCTCCGTGGGATGAAGCCAGAACCAATAGCCATCCATCACTGTGGGGACAGGCAGGAGCAGCAGGAGCAGAGGGGAAGGAAGCAAACCCTGGCAAAACATCTCTACCCTCCTTCCTCGTCAGTGCTGGGTCATGGGGAAATAGGACTTCTACATACACATACTGAGGATGGAATACTGGGAATGGATGGAATATTGCTGCAAGGATGGAGGATTTGAGTCTGGGGACTGCAGTGGAGGCACACGGACTTGTAGGGAAAGCTGATTCCAGAGGGGAGAGTGCTCTGCTGGGGTGACTTTTCTTGGGAGTTCTATCACCACATTATATCATGCTGCATTATGTTACCCAGCCTTGGCGAAAGGCTGCTGGTGTTTTCGGCCTGGCTGCTGAAGTGGCGCTTCCCAGCAGATGGAAGGGAAGGACAGGCCACTGCTGTGTCCCAGCTGGGTCCCAGCTCTCCTTGCCAAGGCTCTGCCTCCTCCCGTGCACGAGCAGCAGAGCCAGGGCTCGGGGCCTCCCTTGAACACCTCCTGTCTGGGAGACTTCTCTGTGTGAGTGAGGTTAAGCACCAGCAAAGGTGGGTCAGGGCACAGACTGGATGGGAGAATCTCAGCTGGAATTGAGGAGACGCTTCTCGGTGGCTTTAGGGTAACACAGTTCTAGAGGGACCTTCCCGTGGTGGTGCAGTGTGAGAAATCCAGATTATCTTTAAGGTGAGTCCTGGTCAGTTTGAGGCAGGTGTGCAGCTCTGTCTGTGATGGGAGGAGTGGCAAACACTGCGGGTCCTTTCCTGCCTTGTGGGACTTCTCCCTGATGAAAGAACCGTAACTTCCAGGTTTCCACAGTCCTACCTGTGCTTTTCCCACTCCTTTGTCATGTGTAATAAACAGCAATGAGGTCTGGAGTGTGGAGTTTGCTTTTGGAGACAATCCAGATACTTCTCTATATGGCTGATAAATGAGAGAATAGGCCAGAAACGTGGAAATATTCCTATATGCTGAACAATCCCCTAAAGCCAAAAGGAGTCAAGCACTTCATTCATTTAAATGTTCTTCTAAATACTGCTAAGCATGTTTCTCAGTCCTTTGTAATCTAAAGAACTGGGTAAATCTGGCCCAAAATCTCTATGTGGAGTATTTATTTCTAAACTACTCTTACAAAGAGCTATAAGGGGAAAAAACCCCCGCAGCTGTTTGCTGGAAAGCAAAGAGCACAGGAGTGTTCCTTTAAACTGAATTAGCATGCACAGACCCTGGGCTGCTGCTGAAGCTTTGCTGCTCCCAGGCCTCAGACTCCGCATCTGGTTTTTCATTTCCAATAGGCTGATGTGCTCTGACACTGCACCCCTCTGGGAAGTTGCTGACAGGCACTGTCAATATTTCCTTCCGAAAAAAACCCCCAACAAATGCAGCCCTCCAAAGTGCTGCTTTTCAGAATCAAATTATGGAGCGTGCAGCCTCCACCTGGAGAGAAGGTTCCCCATTCAACCCCTGCATTTCCTGCATCCCTGGAGTCCATTTTTTTTGTTGTCTTTTCCTTCTGCTCTTCAGAAAAAAAGAAAAGGAATGTGAACATTCCCTGTCATTTTTGGCAGCTGCTGGGCTGGGTTATACCGATGTCTACGCCAGGCTGTTGTGCTGTCAACTGGAAGTGCTCCAGTATTCAGGAGTCAGGCACCCAAAACCTGGAGGTTGGCATGAAAGTCAGGAAAATTAAACACAGACATTTGGAGGACTGTTTCCTTCTACTTTGTTTATGTTGTTCTGCCATTTTACTCCTTCACTTTGACATTCTAACAGTTCTGCTTTCAAATTTTTCTCTAAACTCAAAGGCCAGGAATTCTCCTTGAGAGTGAGAAAGATGCAGGTCCCAGACATAGGCACTTGACTCCAGGAGTGCAGGCTTTGAGAAACCCACTAAATATCCAAAGACTTTGGTTATAAATCACAGGTGTTGACAGCAGATGAGGTGTGTTTTCCCTCAGGGAAGGTGGAATTCACACTGTTCTTTTCCATCTGGACAGCTCTGTCCATTGAAAGAAAATGAGAAAGGCTACGAAGGACACATCCTGACTCCCACCCATGACTGGTGGCATTGCTCCTGCCAGCACTGTCCAGTGGCCGATTCCTTGGTGGAATTCACTGAGTTCCCCTAACCCAGGCAGGGAGCCAACCCCAAACACAACCCTTAGTAGCCTCACTTATTTTGGTTAGGTGTGCAAGGGTTGAATTCCCCACTTTGAAAAGGGCCTGGGTGAATTTCTTGAGCTTGTGTGGTTCATACAGAATTTTAAGCAGTTCCTTGTTCAGCAGGAGCTGTTTCCCTTGGGGCAGCCTCTCTGGATGGGCAGTGCTGGGTTATCCAGCTCTGGGGCTGCTTTGCCCTCAAGCAGAGTCTGAGTGAGCTGCCCCAAGTCAGCCCTAGGAGGCTTTAGGGGCTGGTGTTTGGGGGGATTGCACAGCCCAGCCTCGCTCCCCGGCCCTGCCCTGCCCAGCAGCAGCTCCGTGGGGTCTGTGATCCCCCTGCACTCGCAGGGAAACCATCTGGCCCTGCTGATTTACTGCCCACGAGCTCCTCTGCTCGCTCCATAACTTCCTCCTGGGGGACCTGGGTGTCTGCACAGGCCACGTTCTGATTTCCCCTGAACAGGGCTTCCAGAATAGAAATCTCTGCATTGTCCTCAGAGGAAGAGACAAGAAACACAATTAAGTTTCCTACAACTTCCTTTTAAAGGGACCAAGGGCTCATAATCCTTCTCACATCCTTCTTGCTGCTTTTTTAGGTGTTCTTTTGGCTTAAGAGAGTCTTTATTGTAAGTACATTTCTTCTCATGTTTCCTTACAAGCTACTCCAATTTCCTGTTTGAAACTCTAATGACATGGGTTATGTTGTAAATGGCCACTTATTAAGGGGACAATTGTCTTTCTCAAGGATGTTGAGAGAATTTTGTACTTACTCTCTGAACTGCCCTGATTTCATTCTACCTCCCTTGAATGCCAGACCCAGAACCTCCTGTTGCAGTGTCCAGAGTAGCTCAATAATTAACGGGATGATTTTGAATTCCACAACACCCCCCCTTTTTTTCGTTCCCTTTTCTTTTAGATCCTGATGAGTAAGGACCTAAAAGAAAAAAAATCAGGCCTATGGTTACTGCATCTTCAAGTTGTGCCCCTTGAAACAATTCTGCAATGTCCCTGTGTTTTCTCCTACAATTTTTATTTCTATTAACTGGGATAAGTGAATACCCAGTGCCTGCACCAAACACAGTAACAACTGAGAACACAAAACCCTGCAGATTTCTCTTTGAGAAGAGCAACCAAGCACTGCCATGCCAGCTCCAGCAGGAATTTCCCAGGGAGCCAGGTCTGGATGCACCTGGAATGTCTGCAATGCCCAGCAGAGATCTCCCACCTCCCTCTGAATGAGCTAATCCTGACCTGGGAAAGGGAGAGCGCCTGTTAGAGAGGGAACTCCACCCAAGGTAATTACCTAATTACCTGGGACTAGGGTTAATTAACCTGGCTGGATGGCCACACATGACTCTGCTGCTTCTGGGCTCTCTGTGAGCCCTGGGATGTGTGGATGGATGAGCTCCTGTGGGGCTGGAAATATCCTGTGGGTGATATTTCTATTCAAATGTGCTCTGCCATCTCCCTTCATGTACCAGGACCTCATGAATGCTGAATTAATTAACTTTCACTGTGATTTCATGGCTATTTAATGATCTCTTTGTTATGGGTGGAGAACTGAGGCACAGAGCAATTAGGGACTCTGTCAAGGTCACCCAGGAATTCTTTGGGAGAGCTGGAGATGGAAGGCAGCATTGCCTATCAGTGACTTCTCTTTGAAAGAGTTGTGGGCAGGCGCCTCAGCTGGGGAGCTGCATCCCAAGGATGAGTTGCTGCACCTTGTTTGGGGTCTGTGGGAGGATCAACTGTTGCAGAACCGTGGGTTCATCCAGAGGCTTTCGGATAAACCCTGGCTGTGGCACCGCAGCTCTGTTCAAATGCAGGAAGGAGATTAAAGGTGAAGTTTCAGCCCAGAGCTCATCCCCAGGCAGGACAGAAAATAGAACCCAGTGAGGTCTCTGGGTTTTTCCCCAGCCTGGAGATGCTCTGTTGGCCAGAATGTCATTTCTGATTTTATTTGTGCTGTTCTCTCGTCCTTCCTCATTAACCCCTTGTCCCGTGTGGCTCCTCAGCCTGCACAGAGCTCTGCCCTGCAGCCACCGTGGCTGCTGGGGGAATTATTCTGCCTCTCTGAGCTGGAATCCCCAATATGTGGATCCTGCCCTTCTCTCCAGGCTCTCCTCTAGTCTTGCCTGCTTCTCGTTGTTTACATTTTAACTGTTTGGTGGCTCTCCTCTCTCACAGCATCCAAGTCTGTGCCACCTCTGCCCTTGCTAACATCAAATATTCCTCTTTCCTGCTCTCCCACCCTGCTCTGAAGATGGAGGGGGAACAGAGGCAGGAGCTGTTCCTGGCCAGTAGATCTGGCTGTGTGTTTTGACAAGTTGAGGGTTATCTGCCAGCCTCCCCCTCGCAGCGTGTGCCAAGGTGAACCTTTGGGAGCTGCTCCTTGAAGTGGTGCCTCCCCAGCTCTCCCTTCCCGAGGCTGCTGCACAGCCCTGGCTGCTGCCGGGCTGGGTGGTCTTGCCAGCGCTTTGGTAATGCCCTTTTCTGCCTCTCAGTAGCTTTGGGGAACATCTTCATCTTATCTTCAAAGCGCTTTGTAGATGTGAACCCGTTCAGGTGCCAGCCCTCCCAGGCGCATGGCACAACAGGAAAGGAGAGTAAGCTACAGAGTAACCCCAGAGTTGTTATTTGGGGTGAAATACGCCCTTTTGGAGGGTGTTTCCAACACCCCCAGCCCGGGATGCTTGAGCAGCTCTGCCCGGGCCGACTCCTTCCCGAGGTGTCCATGAGAGGCACTGCAGGGCAAGGAATGGGCACCGAGCTGGTGCCAGAGCTGCTCCAGGGGACACCACGGGGACAAAGAGCAATCCCAGCCATTCTGCCTGGCTTTGGCTCTGCAACCCTTCCAGCCCAGCCCCCTGCCCCTTCCTCCTGCCAGGCCTTCCGTGACAGCTGAAATCCCCTTCCTTGGCCCTTCCCAGTGGAAGCCCCACTCTGGAGCAGCACTAAATCTCTGTGTGCAGCCCGGCCAACTCCGCTTCGTCAGGAGGAGGGAGTCAAGCCTGGGTTATCACCTGCTTGTGGTCTCATCTATCACCTTGAATTGTGTTGCAGGATGAAATTACTCATCCAAACCTAATGTTAAATTTAATCAAGCCTGGAGCAAAGAGGATTAATGGGCTGTGCAGCACAGGCACACGTCTGGCACGGTGGCTGTGACCCAGGCAAAGTTTGAGAAGCTCACTGGAAATGATGAAGCCAATCACCGGGTGGGGAAGGCTGCAGGAATCCTTCATCTTCTCTGGAGGAATCCTGCATCCCTCTGGCTGTGGGACCACTGCTCCTGCTGCAGCTGGGGATGACTCCTGGTGGAGTCACCTGTGCTGTGTAAGAATGTCTCCAGAGGGGAGGAGTGTGTCTGCTGGGCTGGCAGCTGGGGAGTCTGGGTCCTCTTCCCTGCTCTGCTCAGTGCAACAGTCTGGGACAGGCTCTGGGGCTTCACTGGGGCTTCATCTCTCCTGTGGCCAAAGAACTGGCAAAGGGATCATCCAAGATGCCCTTCAGCCTCAGAGCCTGTGAGCATTCTTGGCCTGCCCCCGTGGGGAGCTGGCAGCCTTTCTGTGCCTGCTGAGGGGTGTAAGCACTGCAGATATTTAGCATCCTGAGAGTGATTTGTGTACAAAGCACTTGACAGAAGCCAGGCCCCGGTGCCCTGGAAGCAGGCCTGGATTAGCCCTGTTGGTGCCACGGGGACACTGAGGCACAGGGTGCCAGGTGCTCTGGCTGTGTCCCCCTGGCCTCCCTCCCACTCAAACCCTCAGCTCACGCTGCCTTATCACCTGATAATGGTTGTCAAAATCAACAGCTTCATAAAGCCTTTCATCATCTCAGCAGATGCTGTGAGGAACCCTTTTATGAACTTCACAGGGGAAAAAACAAAAACAAAATGAAAACTCAACCTTCCCCTAACCCGCCACGTAAAACCTCCCCAGTAAATAAAGTCAACGGGTTTGAGGGGGTGGGTGGTTCATCCCCAAAGCAAACAGGGTATTTCTCTGCCTCTCTCGGGTTTGGCTAAAAAAAGCAAATAAACCCCAGAGGAAGCACGTCACGGTGCAAACCAGAAGCAGATGGTGTGGGCGAGAGCGTGGGAGGGGACAGGGGGTTTCTCTGAACAGAGTTTGCCTGTGGAGGAGGAAAATACAGAGAAAGGCAGTCGGCAGAGAGAACTCTTGTTTGGGTCACAGCTGGGGTTGCCCCAGCCCTGGCTGAGAGTCCTCCCTGGGGAGCACTGGGGGAGAGGGGAAAGTCTGTGACTGAAAGCGAGATTGTTGGGGCTGAGAGTAGAAAACAGAGCAGGGCAGGGCTCCCCGGAATCAGCAGCGGCCTGCAAAAAACATCTCCCCGAGCTCCTTTCCTTTTCTCTTTCACTGCCCCACGCGATTGGGCTCCGTCAGGTGCTTCCTTCTCTCCTCTCCCACTCGCTGCCTCTTCTCTGAGATTCCCAGAATTCCTTCTGTCACTTTGGTTTTCCCAAAAGGCACCAGGGACAGAAACTGCTAATAATACTTTGGAAACTGTCTTAGAGCATTCCATTCTTCAATTATTAACCCTCCTTCTGCCTCAGGCAAGAGGGATGAGCATTGCCATTGTAGACGGGGCACAAAGAAGTGAATTGCACAAAGGTTTGTGTCACCAGGGTCGGCAGCAGCCAGGTCCTGCCAGCTGGGCAATGTGTGTGACAGGCTGGGTGCGTTTGTGTGAGGTAGGAGGCACACGCGTGGCAAGGTGGGGGGAAAATGAGGAATAAGGTGTGGGAGAATAATTGGGACAACTGAGTGAGCATAAGCAGGAAGGCTCCTGGATAAGACCCAGCTGGGCTGATTGATAGGAGCTGAAGAGGAACCGATGTCTGAATGATGTGTGCAGGGAGAGCCCGGTGTGACAGGGGATAACGAGGTGGGAAGAGGAGCTTTATGGGGTGCAGTGGGTGAAAATACCTGAGGGAGAAAGGATGGTGGTGGTGAGGTGGCAGAGTGGGATCTGCCAGGAGCAGGGAGTGTGAACAGAGCTGTGCTTGGGCAAAAGCAGTCACAGCTTGGGGATGAAGCTAGGGTGAGCATGTGCAGTGGGGAGGAAGGTTTCTTTGGGAGGGTGTGAGTGCAGGGCTGGAAGGGTTGGTGCTGGATGAGCCCTGCTGCTGGAGGGTTTGGCTGGTGCAGGGTGCTGGCAGCAGGGAGAGCCCCGAGTGCTGCCCTGTCCGTGGGCAGCAGGGCTGTGGCTTCAGGGAGGGGGGATTGCCCCGTGGGCACAGCAGAGTTCTGCATTTCCCACCCACGGAGCGTTTCAAGAAAGGAGCTGGCTGGCAGGAGGGAGGCTTGGGCAGATCTGCCTCACCAACCAGAACAACAAGGGAAGGGGAGAGGAAAAAACCCCACCACACAAATCAAACTCTGCCTGTTTTTCTGCCAGCAGAGATGTGGGTGTCAGCATTCCCCCCAGACAGGGACTCCCAGATCATTAGCGTGTCTGTGGAGCAGAGCTGCTGGCCCCAGGCATGCAGGGATATTTTCAACAAAATAAAATGCAGATTTTTTTTCCCAGTAAGTACTTGTGTTAGCTTCTGCTTCCCTTCCCAGCTGCCAGCCTGGCACACAGAGGCTGCTCCATCCCCTGAGTGTTCAGTGACTGCTGCTGCACACCAGGGAGTGGCTGGGGGGTGGCAGGAGGGAGTGGGACACGGGAGATAAACACCAGCAGCACTGCCAGGATCTAAGAGCAGCATTACTTTGCTTCTCCTCTGGCTGCTTCTTGTTTCTCCTCCCTGGGCCTGTATTACCCATCTCTGAACTGGGGCCATTCGCATGAGCTGCTTGTGGGGGTGATACTGAGGCAAAGTGTGGCTCCCAGCCTGTAATCCCTGAGAAATACAGATCCCGAGGGAAAATCCATCTCCAAATCCAGACTGAATGGCTTAGGCTAATTGCTGGCCACTATTAGCAAAAAGCACTGACAGGACGTGGTGTTCACAACTTGTTCCATAGGCATTACCTCGAATGAACTCTCATTTATTTAATGGATAAGTTGGATTTTCCTCCATTTGAGTGTTTGGTATTGTTGGGAAGTATTTCTTGATACCCTGGCTAAACATTCCTCCTGCTAAATCTCCCCACATTTGCACTGTCCCTGGAGGTGTGGGGAGAGTTGGCTGCCGGGCTCAGCCCCGGGTCCTGTCTGGGAGAAGGGTTTTTGTGTGGGTATAGCTGGGACACAGCTGCTGGCTGGCACTGAGTGCACTGAAACGAGGCTGGAATTAGGAATCACATCAGCCCTCCCATCCCTCCCTCCTGGCACGGGGTGGGGCAGGCCAGAGGAGGGGAGCTGTGGAAGGCAGTTCTGATGAAACCCCGCTCCCTTCCCTGCGTGGAAGCGATCCCATCCAAACAGAGATGCCGATGGTCTCGCCCCTGGAGCCAAGGTCTGTGTCAAGAGCCTCAGAAATGTGAGACCTCGCCACCAGTGAAGTTTAAACAGCCCTGAATCTCCGCTGTCAATGCTGAGGAGACTCCCCCACCCTCCTGTTCCTTTTTTTGGTAGTCGCTGATGCCTTTCTTGTTTTGTTTCCTTTTATTTTGTTTTGGTATGTTTTGTTTTCTGTCTGTAGGCTTTCTTAGGGGCAGAGAAAGACTGATGGGAAAACAATCAGTCCTACTTGGATGGCCTTGCTGAAGGATGGAGATCCTGTTTCCAGATCCCATCTGGAGGGGGGTTTTAGGTACATCCCTGTATCCCTCTGCCCCTCCCACTGCTCCATCTCTGCTGTGTCCTCAGCACGAGCTCTCTGGTGCCACGATGTCATCCTGGGAGGAATTCTGGAGCTTCAGCCCTTGGAGAGCCCCAGTTTCACCAGTCAGGCTGTGCAGAGGATGGGCAGGAGTCTCAGCTGAACATAGCTGAGGAGCCCTCTCACTTTCCTCAGCTTCTCTGCTGTAATAAATGGCAGGGATCTAAATAAATCAGTAGATGTCAGGAAGAATCCAGAGCATTTGGACATGCAACAATTCCCTGAGTATTCAGAAAGAAAGGGAATTAATCAGATCAGAAAGCAACTATGAATCTAAAGGAAATATAACTACGATAAAATTCCTGAGCATAAAATTCTGATAAAATTCTGGAGCAGCATGGAGTTTAATCATTGGGGATTTTGAAAAGCTTGTGTATGTTTTGAGACATTTTTATTCTTTCAGGCAGGTATTTTGAGATAAAAAGTAATAAGCTAATTAAAATGTACCCAAGCGTGGCTGTGAGTAATAAGACGAGAGTATGGACATTAAAAAATCCAAACAAACATACATTAAATTCCTTCGTCTAGCCCAGGGTGTGCAGTCATGTCCCAGCTCTGTGACTGTTGGTGATGTCAGTGGGAACACAGGATTTGGTGACTGCTTGGACATTCCATTCATTCATAGGTCAGACGGGACTGAGTCACTCTGCGAAGGCCAGTTTTGCTCATTTTGGGGACCTGGATGAAGCAGCGTTGCCAGTCTTCAGCTGGAGCTTCCAGGCAGCATTCATTGCAGCTGGGACAGGGAGATGAAACGGGAACTTTGTGTTCTCTTCCTGCAGCTCCAGATCCTGGAAAAGGATGGGAATGCATGGGAGCCAAAGGCTGGGCAGCACCACTTGCAGCAGCAGCAGCATTAAGGGAATTAATGGGCTCATTTACACTCAGGCCAAATGCCCAAGGCAGAGACAGAGATTTTGTGCAGCAGCCCTGCAGGGAGGGGTGTGAGGTGTTCACACTCGGCTCTGGTGCTGCTGCTGCAGGGTGGGGGCACCCGGAGCTCCCTCGCTCTCGCTCCTCCTGCCACCAAAGTGTTGTTTCCATTTCCTGCCGCAGTGCTGAGAACAGCCGTGGTGTTACTGCCTCCTCCCTCGCCCTTTCCAACGCCCTGTGCCCAGCCAAGGCTGCTCTTGGCACAGGCTGTGCCCCGAGGGGGCTCTGAGAGACCGAGCGGTGCTGCAGGGGGGCCCCTTCGCCCCTTCCCACACACGGGCAGGCAGAGCTTGGTAACCCATGCTTGCTCTTGGAAAGAAGGGCCTGGTGCTTGAAGAGGTTCCAGTAAACACCCAGCGAGTGGGAGCTGATTTCCATAACACAGAGATGCCCCAGGAACAGAGAACTCTCTTCTCACTGACAGCGAGGGCTGTGCTCGGTCCTGGTGCAGGTTTGCTCAGTGCAGCTTTGACCCTTGCCTGCTCCAGGGCTGCTGAATGTGCTTTAAACCACGAATGTCTGAGCTCAGACTGAACCTGTTAGAAAAAAGGTATTTTTCCAGCGTGGAGTGGGATGGGGACAAGTGAGAGACAGCAGAGAGCTGATGTCATTCCGGTGCTCTTCAGTGAGGGACTGCACCCAGCAGTGCTGGGAGTTTCTGTCCCTTGGAAAACCCTGCTCCAGCTCAGCATCTGTTTTTCCCAGTGTCTCTGCAGTGCGAGGGTTCATTCCAAGGGCTTTTGCAGTCCAGCTGGCTGACTTGCACCTGCAGGTCAAGAGCTTTGCCCCAGAGGTCGCGCAGCAAGCGAGCACTTG
The DNA here is from genome assembly GCA_013397115.1 of Edolisoma coerulescens. NCBI lineage: Eukaryota > Metazoa > Chordata > Aves > Passeriformes > Campephagidae > Edolisoma > Edolisoma coerulescens. The sequence goes on from VWZW01006876.1 coordinate 174,686, forward strand.
GATCCCTGTCCCGGCAGGGGAGAGCAGGTGGAGGCACCTCTGCTGCCAGGGGGGAGATCCGAGGCTCAGGCTCTGGAGGCGTTTCCAGGATCCCAGACACTGCAGGGACTGTGGGGAAAGGCTCAGCTCTGCTAAATCTGACCTGATCTGGGGCTGAAAGCAGGAATGTTTATTCTGTGAATGCACTGAAGGTGTGATCTGCCTGTTGTATCATTCCATTCCACCTGCCAAGGATATTTAATGCATAAACCTCTTTTTGTGGGCAGGTAGGCTTGGATGAAGCCTAAGGAATTCCAGCTATTGCCGTTCCTCCTGCTGCAGCCCTTCCCAGCATCCAGCAAGGGGAGCTGAGAACCTGCTCCCTTCCCTCTCCCATCACAGCTGCACAGGCTGGCCCCAGGTAGAGGCAGCTGCTCTGCTCAGCTCCCAGCTCACAGGGGCTGATCCTGATGCCTGTGCTGGGCTGGGATTGTGATGGAGAGCTCTGGTGGGAGCCTGCACGCCCTGGCTGATGTGCTGAACAGCCGGGGCGGGGCCCTGGTTCACAGCCACGCTTCAGGTTTTTGGTTCATATGAATTTGGGACCCTGTGGAAGGTTCTGTAGGGACAATTCTTCTCCTCAAGCTGTGTTTTTCCATACCCACTCTAGGCTCAGGTTTTGTGCTGCTCTGCCAAGGTTTGTCTTGAGAACAGGATCTCTGTCAGGGAAGGGAAGTGGTGGTCCCCCGAGTTTTGGGCTCTCTGCAAGGTCTCAAAGCCATCCAAGCTGCCTCAGTGGTGCTGAGAAGGGAGGCAGATGCTGATAAGTTCTTATCTGAAAGTTTATAATCACTGGTTTCACTGTGGAGAAATCCAGTTTTGTTCTCTTTTGCTTCCCTGTCAGGGAAAGGAAAGAGATGCTGTCTGTGAGATCTGCACATCAAGTGATTCCTGAAGTAAGAGCAGTCTTGAGAACATAAGTAATAAATAGCTTCTAAAATCCTTTGGAAAATAACACAGAAAACCCTTGTGAGCAGCAGCACAGCTTCCATCTTCCCTTCCTCTGGATGCCCTTTGGATGGGAAGTTAAAGCAGCAGTTTTAACTTCCTGTGTTTGGTGCTCCTGGCATTCAGCTTGGCCAGGCTGTTTGCCTCTGATCTGTTCCATCCATTTTGATAACTTCCCATTGGGATCAGCCTTTGATATCGATATATTCATGCACACAGAATTCCCATGCAGGCGATGAGATCTTTGCAGAAATTAAAATATCAGTGACCTGAACCGTGCTGCACACATCGGGCCCTCCCTGGCGGTGCCAGGGTGGCAGAGCTCCCATTTCCCTGCTCCCTCCGGTGGGTGAGGAGGCACCAGGAATGTGATGAGCTGAGCAGTTACTCGGCTCAGTCACAAAGCTCCAGTGACAGCAGAGAATGAACCCCAGGCCCCCCAGCTCCCCCTGGGCTGCCCTGGCACGGCTGGGCTGGCGGGCAGCAGCTCTGATTTCCCTGGGGCTCCGTGGCTGGCGGATGCTGCCCGTCATTCCCCTTCCCACCGCACTCACCGAGCTCCGGGGCAGCCTGGAAAGAATGCCATTCATTCATGCCAAACCCCGAGGGCAATGCCCCAAACTGGGGGGATTTGTTCCTCCCCTTCCTTTCCCTGCCTTCATGCTTTGATTTAAAATAATTTATTTTTTTTTTAAAAAAGAGGCTTTTCTGTCTCCCAGATGCAGAGGCGCAGTGGAGGTTGGTCTCTGCGAGCCTTTGCTGGCCAAATCCTGTGGCTGTGGTGCTGGGAGTGCACATGTGCAGGGAGCAGCGGGCAGAGAGGGGACAGAGCTGCTGCCATGAGGCTTTTTCTTCCCCCTTCTTGCCAACATAATCAAAATAACTCACTTACACCTAATAAAATAAAATGCAGAATCCAAAAGCCTTCCTTCCCTCCAGCGGTTTGTCTGGATCCCATTCCTTGAAGCTGAGCTGAGAATGCAAGAGGGGGCTTTATTTTGGTTTTGTTGTTAACTTCTCCAGAATGAAAAATACCAACAGTGGGGCAGAAGGTGCAGCTCATTTCTGACACAGATGGAAGTCGGGTGTTCCTAAAGCTGCTCCTTTATTGGGGCCAAAGTTAATCTCAGTGTTTTTCCTTTTCTTGCTTCCGTTCTCTCTCTCTCCCCTTTCTTTCTGTTTAATTTAGTCTCTGCTTACCGAGGGCAGGTGGGGTTTATGCCCTCCTTCTCTGCTCTGAATACACGTGTGTGCTTTTCCAGTTAGTTTACCCCTTTTCCATTTTTCCAGCTGTAAATCTCCAGAGTACTGGACAGTGAATGTGGAAGCATTCCTAGAATGTGCCAGGAGTGGCCAGAGACGAGGGATCCAAAGGTGCTCAGCAATAAAAGAAGCATAAAGGTAAGGAATTCCCCGGGATGTAGTGGCAATCCTGTGTATTCATTAACTCTTTTGCATCTCCTGCATATGTAAATTTTGACTGCTCCTGTGGTCAATTAAAATGCAAAATTAATGACTTTTATGTTGCTGATACAAAGCTGGGCTCTTGGAGGCTCTGGATTGTGAAATGATCAACTGAGAGTGCGAGTTTGTCTAAAAGAGTTCACAGAAAGGTCTTGATTTTTGACATCATTATAAGGGGAAAGGCAGTGAAACAAACAGCCTTGGGCTTCTCCATTTTAGGCCTCTCCTTGGACCAGGATGTGTCATAGGGAATGAGGAATCAGGGAATCGGGGCATTCCAGGGACAGATGCAGCCCTGATGTGAGCACGGGCACAGCTGTGCCCACCCAGGAGCCCCCTGCCCACCCAGGAGCCCCCTGCCCACTGTGCCACTCGTGGGGTGGGTGTGAGAGTGGGGCTGCAGAGGGGACAGCGTGTGGCCCTGCAGGCACCCAAATGCCTGTGCCAGGGCCCCAGGCAGCACCCTGGGCACAGGCAGGACTCGGGGAGGGCAAAAATCTGGGTGGAAGGTGCACTGAAGCTTCTTCAGCCCTTCCAGTAAATCTTCACTGTCCCTGCCCCAAGCGGAGAACGCGAGAGGCAGGAATGGGGCTGTGACTCAGCAGCTCCCTGCCACAGCCTGTGGACACCCAGCTCCCAGTGCTGGGTCTTCAGCTACAGAAGCTCCCTCTGTGATTTATATTCGTGGGCAGTGTTGGGGTTTTTATTGTCATGCATATTTAATAGCACCTAACAAATTACCAAACCCCACAAGCTTGCACCGCAGCGATGAAGATGTGCAACCACCCCACGGCTCCTACCTTTGCTTCGGGTTTGGCTGATGAGAGGGAGAGACAGGGATTCTGTCCTTCAAACACATAAATGGGCTCTACTGAAGCCACTGGGGGCTCTGCTTGTGCTCTTTAGGGCACAGGGTGTCCACTTTTATTACTGGTTAAATCATGTCTTAGAAACTGTTGTTTCCAATTCAGTCAGGTCTTACAGATTAAAAAAATACATTTTTTAATGTATTTAAAAAGATTGATAGAGAAAGGTAAGAAATAAAGGGCAATGATGCTGTGTGATAGGAAGGTAAAGGAACAAGCTCCATGTGCCTGCCCTGCAGCCCCCAATTATTCAAAGAGGCAGCTGCAAAATAAGTGGGAAAATTAAGAGCACTGATCACTCACAAAACCCAGTTCTTTTTAGATCATTGCAGTATGAAACATCCTTGAGTGAAACTGAGTTCTCATCCAAACCTGTAATTTTCAAGTAATCACTGAGTTTTGAGTGTTGTCATGTTACCACCAGCAGTAACCAGCCTTTGGGGAAGAGGCAGCAGAGAGGTTCTATTAATAGGCAATCAGAAATATTTTCATCAATGGCGTGGTTAAAAGCTCAGTCAGCCCTCCTGAATCCCTGTCCGCATCAGCAGAGTGTAGCAAAGAAGGAAAAAAGTCTGATGATAAAAAATTGGAGACACAACGTGAGAGTCATAATGCAGTAATTTGCAGGTTGGGATGGAAAAACATCAATGCTCAATTCTGCGTATTGAGCTATTATGTGTAAGTTATTATTAAAAACATAATTGCTCTGCTCAGGTGCTGGTGGCAAGAGATTTCCTGTGATAAATCTGCCTCCAGCATAACTCAATTCTCCTCACTGGTGTTTGACCAAGGACAAATTAAGTTGTTAATGTCTGGGAAGGAATTTGGTGGAAAGAGCCTGTACCAAAGGGCCTGCAATATTGAAAAGGCAGGGCAGGGATATTCTCCCTCACAGCAAAACCTTTTGGTGCAGGATTCAGGTTTGCAGCAGTCAGATACCCAGGCAGCAGCGCTGATTCTTTCTGCAGGCACCATCTTCACGTAGCATTGAACCACCAGCTCAATGTTCAGTATTGAGAATTCAGTAATTGTCACCTGGAGCTGTTGCAGCAGACGCAGATCCATGGAGATGTTCAGTTCCTCAGCCAGCACCAGCGCTGGACAAAGCCCCTCCTCTTCCTCGTTATTTCACAGCCAGACTGTGAAACTTCTTGATCGCTTTTGTAGGAATAATACTATTGAGATATCAGCAAATCAACCTGAAATAGCAGGGAGGGATGAATTCCCTTGATGCCTTTCACAAGTGCGTTACCAGCAGGGAGGGGCGATGCTGGCTTGGCATAAAAGGGAGAAGGGAGCGAGGAGAACGCGGGCCCTGGGGAAGCTCCCGCTCCCAAAATCTATTTCCAATCGACTTGTTTGCAGAGTGTGTCTCGAGCAGCACTGGAGAAGTTCAAATCTGGACAAGTTTTGCTCCAGCCACCGTAGAGTTTTGCTGTTACTGAGGAGAAGCAGACAGCTCCGGGCTGGGCTGGGCTGGGCTGGGGAGGCTCCCGCTGTCCCCTCGCTGTCCCCTCGCTGTCCCCGGCACCCGCCGCTTCCAGGAAGCTTTTTTATCCTCCCCGGCATCCCTGCCCCGCCGGGAGCCGCCGGTGCCCGGGCAGGGCCGGGAGCCGTCCCGGGATGCCGTCCCGGGATGCCGTCCCGGGATGCTGTCCTGGGATGCCGTCCCGGGATGCTGTCCCGGGATGCTGTCCCGGGATAAAACCCTGATTTTGTCAGGCAGAACCTGAGCAGACCCTGAATGATCTGGCTCTGAGGAGGACTGAGGCATTCCTGGTGTTGGTCCTACTCCGTTAAGCTCAGTGTTAATTCCTTTGGCAGGGAAATGAGACCTCACCAAATATTTTCTTTGGGTTTGGCTCTCTTTTCATTAATGTTGGTTTATGTAAAACTGATGTAAGCAAGAAAAGAATTAGACTTTTTATTTAATTATTTTATGAATTTTTTGCGTTATTATGGAATTATGCAGCAAACATACTGCGACTGGGATATCTCAAAAGAATGTCTTAAACGTTTTTTTTAATGCAATCTTTTATTTCTGCATTCTTTACGGGGGGAGCAGGAGATAACGTCTGGAAGGGCTGGAATGTCCTTCTTAATGTTAGTTCTCTGTGTCAAGCAGGATAAAACTCCAACTAATCCTGCCGTAAATTTAGGCATTCCCAATCCTTCAGTATTCCCACTTTTCTTCAGGCATTAGGCATGTTATCAGTCCTGTGCCAAAAAAAAGAAGAAAATTTTAAAAGAAGTTGGGACTGTGAGCAGCTATAAAAAATGAAAAATAAGCACAAGCTGCCCAGGATTGCTCAAGTTGAGATGGATTTTAAAGCTCTCCCCTAACCTGGCCCTGCAGTCCTTCAGCAGAGGGAAATGTGTATTGGGGAGAGACTCTGGGAGATGCTAGGAAAGGCATTCCTCTCCAAAATAATCTGGGGCAAGAAAGCAGAAAGTGTGATCAGAGTCTCCTACAGGGCAAGAGTTGCAGAAATGAGAGGTTGGGGAAATGAGAGGCTGGGGCTCTGCTCAGTGGGACAGGAACAGCAGGGACCAGCTGAGAACAGCCTCAGAGTGTGAGTCTGGCACCAGTGGTGTAAAAAAAAGGCAAATATTTCTACTCTGGCCTTACTGGGTAGAATTCCTTGGGTCATCCACGGAGCAGGGTGGGAAGCAGCCGTAGAATTATGGAATAGGATGTACCTGGAACCCAGAACTCCATTTTAAAGGAAGGAGCCCCTTCCAGAGTGGGCTCCCAGTTTCCTGGCATAATTGAGAGCTTCTTTGGGAGCGAAACCCCAGGGCTGTGTTTGTGGCACCTGTTGGAGGCTGTGTGTGAGATGGAAAAAGTTTTTAATGTGCAGCAAACCCAGAAATGTTCCCTCCGTGTGTGCATGAGATACTGTGATTAAAAGTGCTCCCACTGAGAGAAAAATAAAAGCAACTGCTCAGGAACTCCCTAACAGAAGATATTTATGTCCTGAGCTGGAAAACGAGCCAAGCTCCTCAAAGGAACAGCAGTACCAGAATTTAGCTGCTGGAACCCAAAGACTCATTGTTCTGATTTAATAATTAATGTGGAGTTAATTGAGGCTTTTACTGGAGTGAAACAGGATAAAAGAACCCTGGAAGTGTGGACACTGAGTCCATTCTGCTCCCCGGGGACCCCTCCCTTCCCTTTCCCCCCAAAATGGGTGTGGGGGTGATGCTTTTGCTGTTCTGATCCCAGCACAAGGAGGCAGGGAAGGAGGGCATGGGAGCCCCTGGGGATGGGGACAGCCACGAGGGAACCGAGCCCGGTGCCGAGTGGAGCTTTCCTCCTTCCCTCTCCTGGGCCGTTCTGACAGGGATTTTCCGTGTGTGCTCCGGCTTGGGAATCACTGAGCCGTGCAGCAGCTGCACAAATGCCTCCAAAAGGCAGCAGAACAGACCCGGGGAGAAGCTGGCTCTGCGTTATCTTCCACCAAGTAAATCACGACAGGGGTTTATGGCTTGTAACTCAGTGCTTCAGGAACTGAGTCACACACAATGGATCCAGAACAAAATGGCTTTTAACCCCTTGGAGTGTGTGCTAGGTGAATAAATATTCCCCAGGTTTGTTGGGGGAAAATGGCCCCATGTTGGTGCCAGGGGTGTTGGTTACCAGAGAATGGGGTGGTCAGAGAGCCTCTCACATTAGGGCACGGCTGCTGGGTTTAGATCCTTTGAAGAAAGGCTGGAGTGGCCTTCATCAATCCTTTGCCCGTTTTCCCACTCACTCACTGCTCTGCAGCACCTGCCTCTCAGGTGGAACTTTTTATTTAAGTTTTCCCTTTATTATTCCAAGTTCACTGAACACAGGGAGTGAAATCTCCTGCCTGGAGCACAAGGAACTTGCAAAGCAAAGCTGCTCTGCATTGCTGATGCTCGCTGGGATCATAGAGAAGTGAGGTTTGCAACACTTCTTTCTCACTTGGGATTTGGTTTTTGCAGATGGAATGCTAGAACGTTGGGTCCTTTCCTCTCCAAGTGAGTGGGGTGACATAAAAGATTCCTAAGCTTGCAGAAGGTGCTTTTTTACCACCTCTAAGTCCACACAACTACGTCTGTAGTCCTGGAAAACCTCGTAGGGTGTCATCTCCAGTGTTTTTAGAACACTTTGTGTTCTCTCAAGTCTCCACAGTCAAAGACCCCTTAAACCTGGACCAACTCCCCCCTATCCCAGAATATCCATTTCAGAGAATGAATTGTTTCACATTTCTGCTACAAAGATCAGGCACGTCCAGGATCCCGCTGCACTCCCCCCTTGTGCTGCTCGTGGCTGGGCAGGAGCTGGGGAACAGGGAGGTGCTCCTGCTGTGCCCGTGGCTGTGGTTTGGGGTCTGGCAGGACACAGGGCATGGAACGGGACTCTGCATGATGCCACACAGCCAGTTAATGCACCATCTAAAAACTGCTTTTATACCCTGAAGAGATTAGTGTCTGTCATTTGGGCTTTTACTTTAGAGTCTAATAGCTGGAGATTTAATCCCGTATTCAGAGAAGTAATTATTGCTCACATAAATAGGTCTGGTGGAGTCAGTGAGCTGAGCTCCCCGAGGGGAGGGACAGTCACTTTTACCAGTCCAAGCCTCCACAGTGTTGTGCAATGTCTGTAGTACTTGGTGCCTATAGGAAGGGTGGAATATATCCCACTTTTTCCATGGAAATGTGTGGAAACATTCATGTTTGGGTGCTGAGTTGGGCCCTGGCTATTCCAGGGCTCCAGCTACACGGGATTTATCCATCTGCAGCAGCCCCTGGCTGGTGCTGGCTGGATGGCAGGACATGGTTCTTCCTGGCATTTGTATTGTGCACTGTGAGCCTGCTCTGGAGCTGGGATCTGAGTGCCCAGACCCCACAGGGAGCTGCCACCGGAGCACCTGACGGGGTTTGACGAAGGAGTCTGGAGCTGGAGTTTTTCCCACTGAATAGACACATGCAAGAGCATCATTTTTAACTGCTAAATACATTCGGTGTGGTTTCTGTGGCCTGAAACAAGGCAGCTTTGCAGGAATTTCTAATGGGTTGTTCCTCTCCTGCCTACACCAGCTGGAGCTGGGTCTGAGGGCTGTTGTTGGCCATTGCTGCCAAAGAAGACAATTTAATAAAAAAGAATAAAAATCCCCAAACAACCTGGACCTGAGGGATGTCATCTCTGTGCAGTCCCACTGCAGCCAGAAGCCCCTGCCCAGATCAGAACCTCGGCACCCTGAGCTCTCCTCTGCTCTGACCCCTAAACGCTTGGGATTGGCTTTTCATTTCTGGGTTTAGTTTTGTTTGTTACCACTTAAGGTAACAACTGGTCTGATTCTGTTCACATCATTCTGGCTTCTGTAGGAATGGAGCTGTGCCAATATTGGTAATTTTGGGAGATCATTTGGCAGTGTGTGCCCAACCCCTGGAGGGTTTGCCTTTCAGAAACGCAGAAATGAGGAGAAAAGATTTGGTCCAGTGATGCAGTTCCCAAACTGTTCATTGTATGACCTCGGGCAGCTCATTTAATTTCTCTGTGCCACAGTTTATCTCTCAGAGAAAATAGGGGGAAGCTACAAACACCTATTTATCTCTTGCAATAGGCTGGGAAATCTAATAAACGCTGGCAATAAGCTTTTGATCCTGTAAAATAACAGAGAATGGCAGAAGACAGCATTATTTACAAATTCATGTTTCCATTTTCAGGTAATTGGCACTGTTATGGAGCTGTTTGGGATTAAGCTGGTGCTCAGTAGTTTACTGGAGCAGAGTTAAACAGAGTCTGGATCCTGGCACGTGGGAGGTTGTAATGGGACTCCAGTGTGGGGCTTCTCTTTATTTCTTTAGGCAGTTTCTTGCTGGGCACCAACCCCAGCCAGGTCACCTCCCAGAGGTTCAGGTACCTGTGGAGAGCCCTGCTCTGCACAGCCCCACCCTCTCTGCTTTAGGAGCACAGGGACAGCCCTGTGCAGGTGGTTCTGTGGTTTGGGCTCAGTCAGAGCAGAGAAGGACATGGATTGTGCTGTGGTTTGATACAAAAACTGGTCCATAAACAAAATAAATGGCAGCCCCAGCTGGAGCTGGAGCTGTGGAAGAAAGCAGCACTGGGAAATGAGCCTTGCTTAGGGAGATTTATTGAAATGAATCATTTAGCCACTCCAATTTATGTTATCTGTGTGTGCTTACCTGTGTCTGTACCTGGGTGTTCGTTAGGAAGGTGGATCTCTACTGGTCACAGAGTACCCACACTGAGCTTTAGGGAAGAAATGAACATAAATGACAAGGAAAGGATTTAATTCCCTAATGACAAAGTGAAAATAAACCTAAAAAAGAAAAAAAAGAAAGAACACAGACAAACATTCGAGGAGCAGAACCCTGTCAGCTGGGCTGGAGGCACACACAGGGACACTCCTGGCTCCCAAGGCTTTCCCAGGACTGCTCTGCCATTCCCATAGAACATCAAATGGATGCTGAGAGCAGATTCCAGAGTCAGGCTCCTTCTCGAGGTCCCCCAGCCCTTACGGGGGGCCAGGGGCATAGGCACACCCAGGAGAAACAGGAGAAATTGTGCTGTATGGAGGGGGAGGATTTAATTCAGGCTCTGAAACACCTCAAAGGGGATTAATACAAAAAAATTAATAATATTAAAATCTCCTGTCCGCAGGAAAATCCTTTGGCTCCGTGCAGGAGAGAGGAGCCTGGGAACTGAGAGCAAACTGTAACCCAGTGAATTAGGCTTAACTATAGCAAAAACAGCACTTGTGTAAATGAGGCCCCCGAGGGCCCATAACGGAACAGTAAAATGTTACAGGAGGGAAGTCAGTCAGGGCCATAAAGCTGGGGAGGCAGGAGTGGGGAGCCAGGAGCTGAGGCATAAACGAGGCGAGATTAAAGCATGACAGATGAGGGCTGGGAAGGATGCAGGAATCCTCCCCAGCCTGAGCGTTCTGATTGCTGTGGCCTCGGCACAGGTTTGTTCCTCTGCCACTGCCAGGGACCAGAACATCACTGAGACACCCACTGAGGGCCCGAGAGGACAGGAGAGGAGTGAGCAATGGATGGCAAATAAAATAAGGAAATACAATCAAATCAACATTGAGTGTATTTGATTTAGGAGGACACCAATGAATAGGGAAGGGGAGGAAAGTGGCAGGGTGAGAGTTGCTGTTGGGTAGGACTGTGGCTTGAGTGAGATATAGTGCAAGCCCTAAATTATCATCATCATTATTTTTTGGCTGGGCTGTGCTGTGACATCAATACCAATTTACACTCTGGGTGAGTAGCACTTACTACCTTCTTGTCTTCATAAATTGTGCATTGTCCTTATTTATTTGCTTCCCTGTCCCCTTCCTCTCTTCCTGCATTGCCTTTCTCCTTCTTTGTGAGCGTGATGGGGATGGAGCATCCTTGCCATGCCCTTGGTGAGTCTGACATTTAACCCCAGCTCCACTCCCTTGTGAGCCAGGATGGGAATGCTCAGCTTGCTCTCCTTCCTCTGAGGGGAGGGGGTGCACAGGATGTTGGCATTGCTCTTGACAGACCTGTTAGCAGCAGAATTATTCTCTGTTTTCCAGCCTGGAAGCTGAGCTTTGTGAGTGCTCCTCATTTTTTGTATAGAGGAGGGTAGGGCAGCAACAAGGGACAGAGAATGCCCTGGTGTTCACTGGGGTTTGTGCTACACCAGTGGGTTGTACACTGAAAGAGCTGAGTTCTGCACGTTCTACTGTCCTGGCTTTGTGACTGGGTCGGTAATTAAATGAATGAGGCAAAGTCCATTTGGAAGTGGAGGTGTGCCAACTTCCTTTCCCAGTTTCATTTGAAACTGTGTTAGAAATTAAACTGGAAAAAGCCTGGTTTGAAATGTGAATTCTTTTTCAGTCGTTTAAAATCACACCTTAAATTGGTCTGGTATCCCTCAACATATGGGATAACTCCTAATCTGCCCAGGAACTGAATTTGGCTGTCAGAGGGGCAGATGGTGAAGCTGAAATTGAGGGTTCTCAGAATTACCTGTTTGGGATGTGGCAGTGGGGAGCTCCTGGCTGTGGCAGGATAGAGCTGGTACCAGCTGGGTTATTTCAGAGCACGGTGTCCACCTTCACCACCCAAAGCTGTTCTGCTACAACAAAACCCAGGGAACAGGGTGGTAGCACTCCCCCATTTCCTTGGGAGGAGGTTTCTCACTGTGGAAGCACCACTGTTGCATATAAGGGTGCAGAAAATACAAACCTCAGAGTGGAAAACTCGAGAGAGGGAGTGAATTTGGGAGGCCAGATTCATTTGGGAGTGCCTGAGTCAGTGCGTGTTATTTCCTTTGGCACACAGGTCTGGGCAGTGCCACTGGCAGGGAAGGACAGAGACTTCTCCTTTGCTAAAGAATTACACATTTCATCCCCCCAAACCTGTCTGCTGTTTGCAGCATTAACGCCAGCTCACAATCATATTCTGCACCTGCTGGAATGTCTGTTACTGCTTACAAGAAATACAAGGTTTCCTCCTGATTCCTCACTTCACGCTCTGATGCTTTGCAGCCAACAGAACACAAAGTTGGGAATTTGCTTTATTTTGAGAAGCTGCTTTGCTGAAAAGAAAACAGATTCAGGTAACATCCAAAGAACCTTGGTGCTGGTGCCTGCCTAGAGGAAACAGGCAGCAGAGGGATACGCTGGGAACAGAAAAAACTCTCTGACCTTATTTAGGGGTAGTAGATTTAATAATCCCTAATGGAATTACTGGTGAGGAATCTACATGCTCATCTCTTTCCTGTAAAGCCTTTCCCCTGCCTCATTTCTCTCTAAGCTGCCTCCCTGTGCAGGGAACCCGTGTGCAGCCCTGCTCCCAGGAAAGCAGCCCTGGGGGAACCCCTCTGTAGGGTCGTGCCCCAGCACAATCCCTTATGGGACCGTGGGTTGGAATGTGCTTAACCCCGTACAGGTGCACTGGGAAGGAGATGCATGCAAGGAACTTCTTTTTTTTCAGCTTCTCTGCGCAGGGGCAGGGAGGAGGCAGCAGCTCTGGAGCTCCTCTCGTACCCCGGGTGTGCCGTGGGAATCCAGGCCGGGCTAGAACAGAGCCTTGCCCCAGGCTCTGTGCCTGGGGGAGCAGCTGCCAGAGTCCTCCTCCAGCTTCCCCACCGGCCCCACAGCAGCAGAGATTTGCAACTGCAGCTTTTCTACAGTGGTAATAATGCAAATTAATTGTCGGGATGCAGCACAAAAAAGCTGAATCGCCTGCCAAAGCAATAGAGCAGTTCCTTCATTTCCATTTTCTGCTGCACAAAGGTGGAGGAGGAATTCAAATCCCGGGGAGCTCTCGCACCTCTCGGGCTGCAGCCGAGTGAAATATTCCTTCAGCTCCACTGCTGCTCTGGGTTTGTTTGATTGGGAAGCAGGAGATGTGGCCCTCCCCAGTGCCCCGTGCAGAATAACAGGCCTTTCTTAAACACTGCTTTAGTAAATATTCTGGGGAAATACTGGGGAAAAACTGCTCTGCGAGGTTTTCCTGCAGGGAATTTTCCGGGGTTTGCTTGGTGGCAAAGGAATCTTCCCGCAGACAATGACATTTCAGTTCTTATTGATGCCACGATCTTGGACAAATAGGAAAGAATAACTTGGTGCTTTGGTGGACAGTAGGTACCAAAAGACATCAAAATGGCAGCATTAACTTTGAAGTGTGGATTTTCCAAAAAGGAATGTTCAGCAGATGAAATCTGTGATCAGTTCACTGCTAAAGGACTGCAACACAAGTGGGGACCACTCTTCCCCAAGGATGCTCCATTTGCTGAAAGGAGAGACATGGCCAGAAGACAGCCAGGATTGAGCCCTGTGTCACTGCAGAGCTCTGGGGGGAGCTGGGAGGGCTGGGTCTGACTGAGAGCTGAGCAGTTCATCCTTCCAGGGACAAACGGGGGACACTGAATCATGGAACATCTGCTCAGTGCCAAGGCCTGTCTCCACGGCAGGTCTGGCCAGGTGTGGAGAATCATTTAGGAGGGATGGGACTCTCATAGGGATTTCATCCTTCTCCCACAGCACCAGTCCCTGGAGCGTGGCACTTGATAATTCAGAAGACTTTTCCTAACACCTAGGACTGTTTGTCCAGGGGCCAAAACAGAAATGTGAAAAGCTCAGGGTGGAAGCCATTCATTGCTACCATAGTTAGGAAATCAGCAATATTGATAAGCAGAATGCTGATAATGGTGCAGTGCCCTGTTTGAGCAGACGGTGCACCCTGCTCCAGCCCGGGGCGGTCTCCCCGAGGTTCGGTGCCCGCGGGACTTTGCCCGGTTCCCGTCTCGCCGCAGCNCCGAGCGGCGCCAGCCCGGGCCGGCCCCCGGCGGAGCCCCCGGGGCTGCGCCAGCCCGCCCGCTCCGCATCCCGCCGGGACGGCTCCGGGACGGCTCCGCGATGCTGCCCCCGCTCCGCGATGCTGCCCAGGCGGGGGGAAACGGGGGGAGCCCCCAGTGCCGCTCATGCCGGAGATACCGGCGGGAAGCAGGAAAACTCTCCCCTAATTCCCATTCCCATTGTGAAAGTAATTCTGCACGATGAAGCGTTCCCAGAGATGGCGCTAGGATTAGGGAAAAAGCTCTCTCCCTCGCTGTTTTGATTTCAGAGAGGAGATAATCGGATTACTCACAAAGTCCCTCTGATGCACAGCCGTACACGGGAAGTACAATACGGTATTGTTTTGTCTCCCCGTGGATTCCCATCCCCTACCAAAGACACACCTGGAAATGTTATGCATCTGTAGCACGGATTTTTTGGTTATTTTTCTCCCCCCTTTTTTTGGCGTGTAGTCACCACAGAGATTAAAAGAGAGCCTTTACCCCAGGGGGTGGCAGGGCTGCAGGAAGGGCATCGTGGAAGTGTTTAGAAATGAGGGGAACAGTTCCCCTTCCAGAAATACTGGAGTCAAATATCAAATGTAAGGAGTGGGATGGGGGGATTGGGAGAGCATGGAATCGTCCCCAGGGGGGCATCCCGCAAGAGGCAGCGTCTCGGAGAGCCTGTTGGACAAATCCTGCCCGTGGCACAATTCCAACTTATTCTGCAGAAACCATGGCCCTGGCAGGTGTTGATGGCAGCAAAACAAATGTGGAATAGGTTGTGATAAAGGGAGTTCTCCTGGGAAGTGGAAAAAGCAGCGATAAATATCTTGAAACTGTTGGATCACAGGAAGAGTGAAGAGGTGTTTGTTGGAGCACTTGGGGACTGTCCTCCAATGCATCAAATGTTTCATCTGGGGGCCTGATGAAAGCCTAAGATTTCAGTCAAGTTTGGTTGGGTTTTTTTTTTCTTTTCAGTATTTTTCTCTCCAAAGAGAGACATTTGCCATCCCAAGGAGTTACAATAAATTTTGTGTGATTTTGGGTCCCTGCGTCCTGAAGGGACAATTGACCTTTGTTCTAAATGCAGTGAAGGAGAGCCCTGATTTTGGGTCCCCTCTCAGCTGATCTGGGTTTGAACTTGGTGGCTCCATTTCATCCTCACTTCTGGATCTTTCTGCTGCCAGGTACCTTCCTGCTCAATCCTTTTTTCAGTGTCTGCTTCCAGTCATGGCCTCAGTCCTGGAAATGATGTGTTTGTAAATTCCCTTGGAATGGGAGAACATTCCTTGTGACACTTGTAGGCAGGGGTGCCCTGAGCACTCCCATGGTTGTGGTTCAGGGGTCTGGGAGGGAGAGCCCTGGGCTTTGGCCGTGGCCAGAGAGTGACCGGAGCTGCAGAGGAGTGTGGGGACAGTGAGGGGACGTGGATCCAGCGCTGGGAACGGCGCTGCACGGAGGGGCTCTCTCAGCTTCCCCTTCCAAGGCAGAGAAGGCAAAGCTGCACCTCCTGCTTCATTCTCTGGAGCACTCCTGGTCTGCACAGCCCCTGGCAAGTTCATCTGCAGCTCCAGATGTGCTCTGTCGCCCCAGTCTGTCAGTGCTTCCCTTGAAGGGAAGCAGATGTGGGTGCAGATGTTCCCGGGGCACACTGGAAGGGACATTGGATGGAGGGGACCTTGAGGCTGACATGTGGCAAGGGCCAAGGGTTTTGGGGTGGTTTCTGTGCACACTGCTGTACCTCACCAGGCAATCAGCATCATTAATGAGCATTTCAGTGCTGTGTGTCAGAGGAACACTGGGTGTTTTGATGGCTTTTAAATGAGTTCTAATTCTTCGTGTATTTCCCTCACTGAACTCTGGAAATGTGAAGTATCTGTTTTATAGGGGAGTGTTCTGATCATTCACCTGCTTGATGCTCTAGGAAGAGAAAGCCCAAGCATTTCCACAGCTACAGCCAGGACTCAAACTTCTTAATCTTCCACTGGAGCTACAACCATCTTGTGTAGGGCCTGACACCGTGCCAGGACTTTCCTCCTCCTCTTTCCAGGATGGTCTGAATTCCAGCCTCCTTTTATCCTCACGCTGAGATCCACACATGCAATTTGCTTCCAAACAGCTCCGTGACGGGAGCTGGCAGGGTGCTGGAGCTGTCATTCCCCTACTCTGGCTGTTGTCAAAGAATGGGGTTTTCACCAAAAACCTCGCTGGCAAATGGCACAGGACCCGCCTGTCCCCAGCAGCGGCTGCACAAGAGCCACGGCCCAGCTCAGGTGGGGACACTGGGAGGGAGGAAAGCAGGAGGGAGCTGCTGTAATTAAAGATGGAAAAGCCATCTTTGCTGCCTTTCCTGTGCAGCATAAAATAAGAGCGAGACTGAGGGGTTGGCTCCTGGCGATCCGGCTGTGGCAGCATGAAAAATGAGGAGGAGTGCGATAAGAAACTAATAATTTATGTTCCAAGCACAGACTCACACCAGTGTGGAGGGAAATTCATGCCAATAACTCCTACTAACTCAGAAAGGCACGCAATCTTTTATTGCACAAATTATTAACGACCAGAAAATAAATGACTCTGTAATCAGATTGGTGCTGCCGGCGCTTTTCGCTTCTCCTTTTATTTGTGTAAATTCTGCAGCCAGTCCCCCCCTGAAGCTGAGGCAATGGGAGCTTGCACTGGCCCAGTGCCCTGCCTGACAACAGAACAGATTAAACAAGGATGAAACAGGAACGTCCTGGTATCTCGCTGCCTATCAGAGATGGGTTTACTTCACAAACATTTCTGGCCCCTTCAGCAGCAGCAGCAGCAGCTCTGGAGGTGCACAGGTCTCCAGTGCAGCATGACTGGAACAGTCAAACAGCAGCACAAATAACAGCTCCCAGTGCCTGCTCTTGGGCCTGTCCCTTCTCAGGCTCCTTTCTTCACGTCCTTCCTTTGTCCTTGGGCTGCTGCTGTTGCATTCCATGTGCTCCTGCTCTGGTTTTTCAGTATTTGTGCTCAATACTCAGCAATTACCTGAGTCTGCTGGAATTGGGGATCCTCAGGCCAAGGGGAATTTGGCCCTTGTACTTGCAAGGAAAGAAGCATGAGGAGTTGTTTTACTTAGAGTCCACATGGAAACAAAGCATGGAACACTTTCCTACCACCACACTGCATCATCCTGTGGTCTCTTTTGAGATAAAATTTTTATTAGGATGATGAAGAAAAGAAACACTGATGAAGAATGAAACATCCCAAAGAGAAAAGCCCAATTTGGCAGCCCCAGCCTGTGATGTGAACAACGAGGCTTTTTGGCCCTGCATCCAGAGGCCCTGGGAGATCCCTGGCTCCAATTCCTGCAGGTTTGCTCTGGTCCAGGGGACCTGTGCAAGTCCAGGGGACCTGGCTAAGGCTCATTTCAGCCCCTGTTCACGGTTTGCAGGGTGATGTTTCCTCAATAAACAGGAACTTGAAGGCAAGGGCGTCCTCTGGATGGGATCAGAAGCTGCTGCCTTTACTCCATGTAATTTTCAGCTGGTGGAGGAGACTTTTGAGAGGCTGAGACTTTTCTTCTCCCCTCCCACTCCCCTGCCCTGTTTTGATTATGTGAACCATATGATGAGGAAGAAAAGTGTTCCTATTGTTAATTCAGCCCATTCGTTATCAGTGGCACCATCTCCCTGATGGCTTCCTCTGCACGGGGAGGAGGGGGAGAGCTGCTCTCCCTCGCTCTGGTTTTATGGTGAGGGGGTGTTGGTGAGGCTGCAATAATGAATAATGTGCAGATTGTTCCCGGGCCTGTGAGTGTTTTATTAAGGCAGGTTTTCTTAGACTGAATGCCCAATCACCACAGAACCATGAAACTCAAATTGCCTCACAGCTCTCTCATGAACATACTTTTAATCTCATTGACCTGTCGTTATACTACAACACATAAATTCAGATTTGGAGATCTTATGTCCAATCATAAATTGGGCTGGCAGACTTCCGATCAACAGAATAAAACTGTCTCCTGTGAGGGGGGTTTTTTATTCGTCCAGGAGATGGGGTGGGGGTACAGTCAGCTTTTCTTAATAAACTATTCCTTTAAAAATGGAGGGAAATAAGAAACCCATCATGAAATTCACAGAGAAGAAAAAAAAAATAAGGTGATGTTTAAATAACATTAAATTAGACATAAACCCAGAATGAGGAAAGCTGTGAGTTAAGGGATGTTAACTCCTGCTAACATCATGGAGACAGGAGAGGAAAGGAGCAGAGGCTGTGCAGTGCCATGCAGGCAGACAGCTTTGGCCATGACTCTGTGTTTGTGGGGCAGGCACATTTGTGACAGCGTCACAGAATTCCTTCCTCTTTCCTTGTGTCTTTTTGTTCTTTTACTTAAAAAGAAGAAAATCTGATTTCTCCCTCCCTCTTGTTCTGCTGTGTTTCATTTGCATTCAGCAGTCAACGAGGGATTTGGAATTTCAGTGGGTCAGTGGGAATTTGGATGTGAAGGGAGGCTTTGCCCTGCTGGTATCAGGTGTGGGTGCTCCTGCAGAAGGGTTTCCCTGAGGGATGGGAGTTTACAACCTCTGAATCCCGCTCGGGATGTTCAGAGGGGTGCAGCAGGGCCCTCTGTGAGTGCTGGCACTGCACAGGGACAGTTCCTGTTGTCCCCAGCAGAGATGTGACATCCAAAATGCTGAGCACAGGTGAGAGAACTTCTGGTTTTGCAGAGATGGGCACCCTCTCTGTCCTCTGCGTGGCTTCACCTGGGGCACATTGCTGCTGGAATCCCTCCTTAAAGACAAAGAACAGCTCAAATTCTGTATTCCTCAAATTGTGGAGACCTTTTCCCAACCTTTCTAGAAGAGTCTGTGGTGGGAGTGGCTCATTTAAGGAGTATCCCAGGCTGTTCAGTGCCCGTGGAGTGCAGGGAGGTGAGAGCAGCTCTAGAACCCGGAGAGTTACTGCATTAATACCTCAGGCAGCTCCACACGGGGCAGGCAGGGAGAGCCCTCTGCTCATCCCTGGGGTGTCCTCTTGCTCTCAGAGAGGCCGAGCAGGACAGCAAACCCTGGGTTTGGACAAAGCTCTGGCAGCTGCTTCCCTTGGGGTGCAGCCCAGTGACCGCAGGTGCCCCGGGCTGGGCTCCACTCCCCCCTCGCACCTGTGACAGCTCAGCAGCAGCCACTGGAGGAGATGAAGCACTCTGGACTCCTTCCCCCGGGGTTTGCTGTCCTTACAGTCATTTTTTGGAGGCCTCTGTTTCCCCGGCGCTGGGATAGATGGACCCCTAACCCGCACAGCCAATTACGGAGCAGAATTTATTGGACTTGATCCCGGAGCACGTTCCGTGCTGGGGGTGGGGGAGGAAGAGCCAGCTCTGGAAGGAAACCCATGGCAACTGGAAATGTAAGTGTGAGGATTAGAAGCCCCCATAAATATACCTGACTTTGCCATCTCTTTTAATTAAATGCAAGTCATGAAACACGGGCGGGGAGCGCGCTGGTGACAGGGTGCAGCAGAGCTCGGAGACAGCAGGAAGAGTAAGTGGGGACTGCCTGCCTGGCCTGGGGCTCAGAGCAGAGCCAGGAGGGTTAAAGCTACGGGGCTGATTTAGAGCAGGCCCTTCCCAGCCAGGCAAAGGGAACTCTGCACTCAGTTATTAATGTTTCCTGTTTTATCTTCTCATCTTCATGGCTTTAATTGTAAATTATCCAGCACGTTGCACTTCTCCGCTGTGTTTCCTTCTCCCAGCCCAGGGAGGTGGTAAAAGAGAAACTGCTGATGCTAACAAGGAAAGGGGGGCCTAGGAAGGGTCTGTCCCCTCTGAGCTGTGCCCCAGAGCTCTGCAGCTCTGAATTGTGATGCTCTTGGGGCTTTTTGCTGTGATTCACTCCTTCCCCAAAATGCTGGGCCAGAATTGGGCTGCTGTGAGCAGCGGTGCCCGGCTTCCCTCCAGGGCTCATGTCTGAGAGCCCAGGATGAGGCACTGCGTTAATTCAGCCCTCCTGTAAACAGCTTCCTCCTGTTCCCCCTTCCATGGGTTCAGGCATTTTCCCTTTCCCCGCTCCGTTTCTCCCCCAGTGCTCCTGTGGGGCTCCTATGTGCAGGAAATAGAGCCCGTGGTTCTGCACTATCCATCTAATATCTTCTGACTGCCTTTAATCATAGCATTTTCCATTTAATTGGGAAGGCAGGCACACTTTGCATATTAATACAGCACAGCCTGCACCTCCTGAGCATTGCAGCCGTGGCTGGGATGTGTTTCACCGTGGCTGGGAACCTGCTGGGGTCCTTCAGCAGCTCTGTCAATGAAATTCAATTCAATTCAATTCAACAACAACCAATTCCCCCTTCCAAAAATCGCATTTGTATGGATTGTCCCCATTTAAAGAACTGCTCTGCAGCCAGTGCCTCTGTGCCTCTGTCTGTTGTGTCCATGGTCTGCCTTAGATCCCAAAGGGAAAAATACCATCTTTCCTTGAGGGACTGCTGGGGGTGGAGCATATTCCCCTTGTGTGACCCGTCCATCCAAGAAAGACCAATTCTTCCTTTTCTTGGCTTCCTCCTGGCACCCTGTGCGAAACCAGTGGGTTTGTCTTAATGTCACTGTGGCTTTCATGATTTGTTGATCAGAACTGCTTTGGGATAGGCATTTTGGGGTTGATTTGGAAGAGGTCTCTGTAACTCTTTGACTTTTAGGTCAAAAAAAGCTTTTTAGGGTCACACACACCTTGAGGCACCATGGGCAGCTGTGGTTGATTGCTGTCACCAGGACATGATTGTGTGTCCTGTCCACAGGGACAGCACAGGTGCAGCTGTGCCACAGAATTTGGGAAGGGGGACAGTAAATGATGTTCTAGTTATAAAAATTTGTCGGATTTTTTCCATAGCTCTGAAAATACAGCTCAAAAAGAACAAAATAGAGGCAGATCTGACATGCTGCAAGGATTTTGCTTCCTGATCTGTCACTGTTCCTGCAGTGTCAGGAGTCCTCGTCATTCCTGTTTTTCTGGTCTAGTAAGAGCTATGTCATTGCATCTCTGGCTTGACCTACAGTTCCCTGCAGACTTCATAATTACAGCCTTCTTCAAAACAGACATCACTTACCATGCCAGAAATTGTCACAGTGTGGAGAAGTAGATCAAAATCCATTAGGGAACAAGAGGTGGCCAGATTAATTTCCACCTGAAATTTCAATTAGGCTTTTCAGGGTAGAATTAGTGTGTAAGCCAAGCCTAGACACGATGACTCCGGGGTTTGAATTTTAGAATTGGTCTGGTAGGGAGAAACAGAGTTTTCTCTCAAGCCTGTGGCACTGCTGCCGACAGCTGAGTGGGGCTGTGCATGGCCCTAAATATTTCAGAGGTTGAAAGCCACAAATATGTAGAGGTTCTCCTCATGTTAATGTGTCTGATGGGCTTAAAAGCTGGAGATCCCACTGGAAACAAGTCAGAACAGATCCTTCAGGCGCTGTTGTTTCGACTGGAGACCCAGGGCTCTCTGTGCGGGGGGCAGGCAGTGAACTGGCCCCTGAGGTAATTTTGCTGCACATGGAGCTGCTGAATGTCTGGGTCTCTGAAGGATGCAGGAGGTTGTGCTGGGGCTCGGGGGATGGGTTTGTGCTTCGCTGAGCCCTTTTTGGACTTTCTGACTAATGACTTGGAGAGACATTTCCTGCAGGGGAGCCAGGGCTCACCTGGTGCTGCTTTTCCCTGCCCGCTCTGTTCCGTGGGAAGGACAGGGACCAAAGCCCCCCGAGCACCAAACAGGGCTTGTGCTGCTGCAGAGTGTCAAACCCGCTCTGGAAGGCTCCTGCCTGCTGGAACTGCGTGGCTGGCTCTGCTTTTCTGTTATTTCTGAAGCACCAGACATGGTTGTTACTGGAGGAAAGTCGCAGAAATGGAGAAGTTTCTCATTCTCAATGGACTGAAGAGAAAGAAGCTTTGTAGAGTTTGATAATTTTTTTTCATAGCTTACAGTAAGACCATGAATTGCCTCCCCAAAAGCACAAGAGGGATATTTTGAGTCCTATTTTTTTAATTAGTCAGGATGTCCCCAGCTTCTGGCACCTGCAGGGGATGTTTTCCCAACGTCTCCTTCCACACTGTCAGCATGTGTGGATAAAATCACATCAATGCATATTCAATGTGCACATAGATCCAACAAACTTTGTGTCTGTGCATTGCACACACACTCAGGTCCCAGGGACAGCCCTGGGAGTGCCAGAGGACACTTTTATTGCATTTATGTTGTGTCACCCTCATTTCTGATCTCACACTCACACAGGCACTCCCCTCTCCCTGGCTCTGCTCAGCCCTGGATCTATTTCCTTTTATTATCCTGGCAGGAGCTGAGCTTCATTAGGGGAGTGGAGTCTCTAACAAGGATGGGGAATGGCAACAACAAAAGGATGCAGCAATATAAAGTTATGTCAAAAAACCTTTACAAGAAAAACGGCTGACATTAGAAACAGGGGGCATTAAAAATTCAACAGGGTTGGGAGGGGGGCAGGACTGGGGAGAGAGAAACAAATAAATACCCAGGCTTTAAACTAATAAATCCTTTTATTTGGGAAATGCATCAAACCCTGCATGCTATTAGAACTGGTTTTATTTCTATTACTGTTAATAACAATGATAAATACATTTTTTTCTGGGGTCTCAGTGTGGGCTATCAGCATTTTAAATACACATTTAACCAGGGAGGCAATCTTCCCCTTGTGCTGTTTCTGCTGCTGATGTTCAGTGCCTGGGAAGCTGTTTCCTCCTGCCCAAAATGGAACTGCCTCACTCAGCAGATAATTTTGGATGTATCTTGACCAGTAGCCCAAATTTAGTCAGCTCTGTAAAGTTACACCAACCCACCCCCCCTCTTCCCTTTGGCTAATCAGATATCCTGGAATCGCGTGATCCCTGAGGTTTTCTGCTCAAGCTCTTGTGGAGAATCTGTTGACCCAAACACACAAAACCTCCCAAGTTCAGACTGATCTGCAGGCAGCGGATGAATCAATCTGTGCGAGGAGCTGAGCAGGCCAAATCTCGCTGTGAGGAGGAGGATGTGGAAGGGAAGTTTGGATTCCTACGCTCTCCAAGCACGGGGGGATTGACTTCAGCTGCTCTTTGCATCCAGCCCTGAAGATCCCAAACCCGGATTTATTTCCCTCCCTCGCTGCACACGGACAAACATCTGTACAGAGGGAAACCGGAGCGCTAATCCAGGGCTGCAGTCAGCAGAACTGGGAATTGGAGCTTCCACTTCCACCCCCTGCCTCATTGGAGGGGTGCAGATGTGGCTGATAGGGAGCAAATGTCCCTGTTCCCATGCCCTGAGTGAGACACAATTGCCCGAGACAGGCAGCACATGTGGGGCTCAATTTGCAGTGTGGCAGAGGGGAAGCTTTGTGTGCAGCCAGGCCCAGGGGCTGAGGGGCTTAAACTCCCACTGCGACTCGGTGTGGGACCCTCAGAGCACTGAAATGCCTGCACACGGTTATTCCCTGGCTTTCCATGTGCAGCAGGGGATGCAGGGAGTGCAGGGAAGGAAGGTGGTGCAGGCAGGCTGGGATCGATGTGTTGACAGTAACAGCCACCTCTTCTATCAGTGTTTGCACAGCCCTGGGTGTGTGTGTGTGTGTGTGCAGGCTCTCTCACACAATTCTCCTCTTAATATTATTCATCCTTATTACGTATCATTATTCTTTATTATGATTTATATGCCATGCCATGGCTTTATTATGATTTATACCCCCATCCCCAGAAGAGCTTATGGAAGGCATCACACAGCAAAGAGACAGCAGCCCTGTTCAGGGGAAGAAACATGGCTCTCTCCCCGAGCAGCAGCTCTAATGCCCCTTCTCAGCCATAGAGAGCCTCATTCCTGGGTTTCCACTAAAGGATTTGGGTGTGGTTGTACCAAGGCTTCAAGTCAAGCTTTCATCCAAACTCATGGTCCCCAATTCCTTTGCTGCCGACCTTCCTTCTCCTGCTTCTTCTAGATCTGGATTTTCATCTTGCCTATTGAGAGAGATTCATTTCATGATTGCCCTTGAAGCAATCTTTGTTCTGTTTGGGGAGGAACTTCCTGGGCTGCTTTAGAGCAGCTGCACTCAGTGCTACTTTTAAAATCAGTCACAACTGAGGGACACTTCCAGTGCTCAAAACAAGAGTGGGAGCTTTCCACCTGGGTCCTTGTGTGTAAATAACAATGATCAAGTGCAAAATGCTTCCTGAGTTGCCAGTAATGTTTCAGTGTTTGCCTGGAGGAACCTCAGCCTGTAAGTGACAGGTTTTGAGCAAAAAGGTCCTGTTTTGGTAACAGGAGAACTCAGCTGGAAGAAGGAACCTGCTCTGCAGGGTAAGGTAATCTTCAAAGAAATGTAAAGGAAGCTGAAGCTCAGTTCCCCCCAAAATTCCATCCTCTGCCAGAGCCACACTCCCCACAGCCTCCTGCTCTTTCTCCCCTCATCCATTCCTGTGCTTCTGGGACTTCTCCGTGGATGCACAAGGGAAGTGGCAAAGCTGCCAGAAAGCAGGGATTTCCCGGAGCTGATGTTGTTCATGGAGGGGAGGGTCAGGTTTTGTGTGTTACGGGAAACCCATGACAACCATAAAAACAACCCCACCCCACCCTCCCACTCCCTCATGGCCACGGTCTGGATGCTGGGGATGGACACAGCCAGGGATGATCTCCACTGGGGAAATGGGTCTAAGGCAGAGTCAGGAAAAGCTTGTGAGAACCATGCTGGGGTTGGGAATGCAGCAGTGAGAGGGGTGAAGCGTGGGTTGATGTCAGGGCAGCTCAGTTTTTCAAGGCTCAAACCCCCTTTGCTGGGCGTTCAGCTCTGTGTGTGTGTGCAGCCAGTGTGGCTCGTGGAGCCCCCGCGATGGAGCAGAGCCAGTGACCCAAAACCTTCAAACCCAACCCCCTCCCCTGTGGCAGGGCAAAGGAAACAAACTCTGGGCTTAGGTTTCTGCGCCGAGGTTGGGGTTTTTGATCTGGCATCCAGTTTGGATGCCAGAAGTTTCTAAAGCTGGCCCGGAGTGACTCTGATCCTATTTGAAACATTGGCAAAGCTCACGTGGAATCCAGTAACGTAAAAAAAGAGCAGAGTCTGGGAGTGCAGAGCAGCTGTGTGGGACAGGGACCGTCTCTGGTCCTTTGTACAATCTGGCTCTGGGTGTGGGGTGGAAGAGAAATGCAAATGATAAATAATGTTTGGGGAGTTGATCCGGGCTTGGGCAAGCACACACCCGTGCTCCCTGTCTGTGTGTGTGAATAAGTGCCAGAATTAGGGAGCAGCAAATATTTAATCACAATAAATAGCCACATTGTCTTCCCTTTTCCTGAGGAGCGGGTCGAGCATCCAGCTATTTTATTTATTTATTAAATGTCACTGGAGATAGTTCAGCAGCAGGGGAGTGCTGCTCTGTCTCCCGAACGATGACTGCCATCAGGCTGGAGAAATCAGTCATTTCTGGCAAGAAAAAAACCCTCTTTGGTGGGTTAATGATGCAGGGTAAATCCTGACGGTGGCCAGTGGTCTGAGCACACGAGACATGACCTGAGGGAATCATAGATTCTGGGGGGGCTGTTGCTGCTGCTTCTCTGTAATGGGATTGCTGCTTTATAATGGCTTCAACTTCTTCTCCTTTCCCCCCTTTATCATTATTGACCACGGAGCACCAGTAAGGCTAGAGAATAAATAGTTCCCTGATGGTTAACAACAGGCCCTCCACCAATTGGAATTCAAGCTGTGCTCCCTGTTATATTCTTTATAATCACACTTTATTGCATAGGGCGGAAAATAAAGCATCTCTCTCTCCATCCCCCCCTTTCCCTCCTCGCCACCCCTGGGAAATTGGGTGCTGCCTTCTCCTGGAGCAGGTGAGAGGAGGCTCCAGGGCTGAGCACCCGCCAGCGGCACAGGCAGACGGCGGGGACAGGACCATTCCCAGCGGCGTGTGCGGAACATTCCCCCC
>VWZW01006876.1:200526-212185 GCA_013397115.1 Edolisoma coerulescens
TGGCCCGGCTGTGCCGCTCCGAGCCGGGCAGTGCCGCTCCGAGCCGGGCAGCGCCGCTCCGAGCCGGGCAGCGCCGCTCCGAGCCGGGCAGCGCCGCTCCGAGCCGGGCAGCGCCGCTCCGAGCCGGGCAGCGCCGCTCCGAGCCGGGCAGCGCCGCTCCGAGCCGGGCAGCGCCGCTCCTGGCCCGGCTGTGCCTCGTCCCTGTCCCCGCTCGGCACCGGCCCGCGATCCTCCCGCTGTCCCGGAGCATTCCCGTGGCACTCCCGGAGCATCCCCGGAGCACTCGCTGCTCGGAGAGGGACAGGCAGCAGGGAAAAGGCTCTTCTGCAGGCTGATGTTAAAAAGCTCCGCAGCTAAGTTAGGGGAAAGGGAGTTGGATGCGTTTCTGATCGTGATTTGGTTTGGTGGTGCTGGAGACAGCGTTCCAGCGGAGCATCCCAGCGCGGATCGCTGAGCTGAGAGTCCTGACTCCCTAAACAAGCTCAGCCCTTCCTTAACCACGAGCTCTGTCGAGCATCGGGGAAATGTGGGTTTGCAGACTTCCGAGGGAGCGCAGCCGATGCCTGGGCAAGGCTGGCAGAGCGGGCACCGCGGGCTCTGTCCCTCGGCAGGGCTGCTCTGGAGGTTGGATGGCAGAACAGCGGGGCTGTAGCTCACCTCGGCTCTCGCTCGTACCAGGTCAGATGGTAAAAGTGAGGCACTCGTTTGCCTGGGACAGCCTTTGGACAGCTCTGGGGTGTGTGTTTTTCTGCTCAGGCTCCAGTAGAGCCCAGCCTGGGCTGGGCAGTGGGGTCAGAGCTGTGGCATCCTGCCAGCCACACTGGTCCTGATGAAAAATGACTCAAAATCCACAGGGCAGCACTGTTACACGATTTACATTTATTACATTTTTGTTGAGTCACCGTATGCAAAGTTGGATTTTTAGATAAAATTGAATGCAATCCCCAGGCTGACCTTATCTGCTGTCACCGGCTGTGTTGTGTTCCTAGGATACCTTTAATCCAAGGATTTCCTAGTGCTTTCCAGACGTTCATTAACATTTCAGCCTTATTTCAGCTTGCCTGATTCCTTGCATGCAAATTCCTTGTGAGCCCAATCAGTTTGGTTCCCTTGGCAGTAGCCAGCGTGACCAGGGTCCTCCCATGGATTTTGTCCCTGGGATTGGGACATGAGCCCGCTCCAAGTGTTGGGACAGCAACACCAGGATATCAGGGCAAGGCCTGATTTGTTGCTTGACTTGTCAGAGGGAAGTTCCCCCATTTGTGGGGAATTTCCACGGCATGTGGGGAAAACACTCCTGTTTGTGATGGGGATTCTGGGCTCAGCTTTCCTTTCTGCACCTTCTGGCCTGGTCTGTCCCTTCGATGGAGGAGAGTTCCTGACTGCTGCTCTCCCTGGAAAGCACAGCCTCTTAAACCTGATCCTCTGATACAACTCCCGGGTCCCCACACGTGGCAGACAGGCCACCCCCACTCCTTCTGCAAGGACAAGCAACTCGTAATTCAATCTCACTCCTGACAGCTCGATCCCCGTGATTGTTAAGGTGCCTTTCAGACTTGAAACTTCTGTGCTGCTTGCTGGGTATTACCCAGGTCAAAAAGAGTGGGAACACCTCTCCCATCCTGATCAGAGCTCCTTGGACACAGGGGAAAACAGGAAGCAAAGGAAATATTATTTAGTTATTGTTCAGCTGTATTTCTCCCTTGGTATCCCCTGCTTTGTCTGCATGTCCGGGTCCCTCAGAGCTCCTGAACTCTTTCCTCTCTCCCTCTCATCCCCGCTCCCAGCAGTGAAACCAAGCCCCAAAAAGCTCAAGGATCCTGTGGGGCTGTGCCAGGGCAGCTGTTGGTGCAGGCAGGTGAAGAGAGACACGCAGAGGGGAACTGGTGCTCCAGAGGCTGCACGGGCAGAGGGGAGCCGGGAAACGGGGAAATGCTAACGAGGGAGAGGTGCTCAGCAGCACTCAGGGCTGCTAATTATCCCACGCTCCTGCTTATCCTCAGGAGAGCTGGGGAACTCTGCCTTTGATCCTCCTGCATTTCATCTGATAATTGGATGGGGGTTCCAGATGTTGCTGCTGAGCGTTTTTGGGAGCTGATGGAAGAGGTGTCTTGAATCAAGGGACAATCCCATGGGTATTTCCAGTGCTCTGCCAAAGGAATGCTTGGGACACCACTCACCTTCCTGTCCCTGCTGAGGTACTGACAAGATTTATTTGTGTTGTCTCTTGAGTGGCCTCTTCTTTATCACATACATCCTTAAGGTTTCCCTTTTTTACTCAAATTTTATGGGGAACGGAGCTGAATGTTTACTTCCTCCTGCTTTGAAGAGGCTGGGATTGGATTATTTTTGTGTCTCATTGCTGCACTCCTGTATGACCATTCCAATAAACAGATTTACTGATTTAGGAGCATTTCATGGTAGCTACTGCAGCAGCAAGTCTGAAGACAGCTCCAAGAACACCCATGGAAAGGGAATTTTGAATTTGTCTTTGCAAATTCTCATGTTGAGAGCCTGGTTGTGGCAGGTGGATCTTCTCATGAACAGCCCATCCAACCTAAGCAAAACAGCTTGAGATGTAAGGGTTCATTTTGGCAATAAGTTGCTTATTACGGGCCACAGATCAAGGAATTAGCAGAAATCAGCTGGGGAGGATTTTCCCTGTATCTTCCACGAGGAAGCAAATCCACTCCTGGTCTCACAGAAGCTCTGGTTACAAACTCTGATTGCACTGCAGGTTTCCTTAGTATTCCTGGAATTTCCACAATGGCACAGCACCAGCAGAATGGAGAAGGACAAGGACTAAGAAAGAAGTTCTGTTTGCTTGAAAAAAGTTACCAGAGTGTCAGTGTGGTCACAGGACTGCAGGTCCAACAGTATCTCTATTATTATTCCTAATAATAATAATAACAATAACAATAATAATAATAATAATGCTGCCTTTCCTCAGCTGAGTAACACAAATAAGATCAGGAAAGCAGCGCTCTTGGGAAAGCTTCCCAGGTGGGAGTTACAGCTCTAAGGATCAAGTTCTCAGTGCAGACAAACCCTGCCCTCGTAAAAGTCCAGGGATTTCCCAGAACTGGGCACTGGTGTCACTAAAGGGCCAGCAGTTTCCTAAGGAAGTGTTTTCCAGAACACATTGCTGTGCCAATCTCCAGAACCAAGGACAAATTCTCTGGTGCTTTCAGAGCTGAAATTTGGGGCTGGTTTTATGGGGGTTTTTTGGAAGAAGGGAGGAGAAAGAATGGGAGGCTCAGCCCAGAGTAACATGGATATAACATCCCTAAGCAAGTCCATCTTCCTGGGTTTGTACCTGAACTTCTCAAAGTTGGCACTAAAGGGGTCACATTAATTTCATAAAGAGAGAAATAAATGCTGTAATTTGCATTACTGCATTTCAAACTACAAACCTGATTAATATTAAGGATTAAATCACACAGGTGCACATGGGCAGTGTGTGTGTGTGTGTGTGTGTGCAAACACAGGTCACTCCTAACAAACACAACACATTTGTGCTGCTCTGAAGGTTAATCCAGACTGGGATTTGATTTCCATATTCACTCAGCAAGAACTGATCCAGTCCTTGGAGTTCTCACAGAAATACTGAATAGATTGGACACCAGGCATTCTTGCAGTCAAACACAGCGAATTCCCTGGTGAGTTATGCTGGGTCTGCTCTCTCGGGCATCAGTAGGAGGCAGGGGGAGAATCCTGTACTCAATAATTCATGGATCCATAAAGATTTTTTTTGAGCAAGCAATAATTCTTTGGAAATTAAGGCTAATTAAAAGCAATACCATCCTTACAAATGCACTCAGTTACTTGCTTAGGACAATTTTATATTTGCTTCCTGTGCTGTTCCCATGTGCACCCTAATCAGTGTTTCACTGTAATTGTGATTAGAGACCATACCAGAGAGACAGACTCCTGAAAAACTGGGTTGTAATAGACTTGAGGGTCTCCTGGATATTTACAGTGCATTAGGCTTTTTTATTTTGAGGTCAGTGCAGCTTTAACCCCTGAGCAGTGGTTTATGGTGATGGGTGCAGAGCACGGGTGAGAAGTGGCTGCTGCTTGCTGAACTTAAAAAGGATGACAGGAACTTTAAAAGATCTCCTTCCTCTGCTCCCCATCCTCACTGGCCCCACCTCCCTCCCCAGATGAGGGGAATCAGGAAGGGAGTGTGTGTTGGAACCCAGGGTTGCCATGTCTGGATACAGCAGTTTTGGCAAAAGGAAGATGTATGACAAACAAAATCCTTCTCTCCTGCTGCGAACAAAACAGTGATTTGTATTTGCCAAAGCGTTTAGATAACAATTTTAGGCATCAGGCATTAAAATGACTCGTAAACAGCTTGCTCTGGCATTTCTGCATGTCCCACACGTGCTGTGTTATGGCTCCCAGTTCCCTGGTTTT
Organism: Edolisoma coerulescens; assembly: GCA_013397115.1. NCBI lineage: Eukaryota > Metazoa > Chordata > Aves > Passeriformes > Campephagidae > Edolisoma > Edolisoma coerulescens. Next base: position 204,946 of record VWZW01006876.1, read on the forward strand.
GCTCAGTGATTGGGTTATTGAACTTGAGAGAAACAGAGCTCTGGAATGGGATAGAAATGCCTGAGGAGTTGTGTTCCCAGCTCTGCTTTACGGAGATGTTTGCTCCCAGGCTGGTGAGCGAAGCACCTGAGTTTGGAGTCCCCAGGTGCTGCTGCAGTCCCACAGTGAAGCAGAACAGGCAGAGACAGAGGTTGGAATGCCTGACTCCACACGTAGAAAAGATCCCGTTTGGAAGTCTGACAACAAATAAAACTCGGTGATAAGCAGCTGCAGCAGCAGCTTTTTTGTCCACACTGCACTGGCTGTGAAGGAGCAGAGAAGTTGCTCATCTTCCAAGAAACTCAAATCACCATGGGAAGATCCAAATATGCAAATGCCTATTTACATGTTTTTTGAAATTCCCTTTGTTTTGTTTTGGTTATCCCTTTCTTATCTCTTATCTAAGTTTCTGTTTGATTAAAGCCCTCTGTTGCAGTGCAGTCATGGCAACAGGTTTATATCAAGCAGTCTGTTTTTATGGGATTGTAGGATTTAAAACTGAACCAAACAAGACGAGTCCTCACGTGGTCCTGACCCAGGAGTTCCTCAGAGTGATGGAGCTGTGAGTGAGGACTGGGTACAAAGTTCTTGGTGTGTGTTTGTGAGTTCTCTGCTCGTGCCTGAGCCTGCTTGTGGGGATGTTTTTGGGTGTGTTTTGTTCAAATATAACCAGTGTGTAGAAGGGACTGTGTTCTGGTCACTGTGATGCTGGAGTTGCCTTCCTGACCTCACATAATCCATGGAACAGCTGCAGGGAAAGCCCAGCAGCAGGGCCTGCAGTGAGAATTCCCTACAGAAGCACAGGTCCGTGTTGAGGAGCTCCTGTGGGATGTTCCCTCAGCGTCCCAGAGGGAATTCAGTCAGATTCAGCTCTGGCAGAGGGACACTTGCTGCAGTTGTGGGTGACACTGCAGGACAGGGCCTGTCTGTACATCAGACTTCTCACTGCTGGAACAATCGTTGCTCAGCCAAATTTCTGGAGGGATTTGCACCCTGGTGGGGTGCAGCTCTGAGGTGGAGAGGTGCTGGGTGCTAATCCCAGGGCATTGACTCCGCTGCACCAGTTTCTAGAAAGGAGGAGAATCGGCAACACGAAACCTCTCTGCAGAGACACCCAGTGATTTAAAGACTTTAGAAGATGTTGGCTCTAATTAACGTGTTGGGAGCTGTGAGCCAGCTCAGGTAGCACTTCAGCACCTCCTAAATTGGTCAAGACAGGTTCTACCGAGTCTTTAATTTGATCTTCCTAGTGTGTATTAAAAGCAGTCACACCTTGATTACACCAGACTCTTCTGGCACATCACTTCCAAAGGATTCCTTAACAAGGCTCATCTCTCTCACCCAAAAAAGCTGCTCTGTGCACAGGTGTTTGTGTTCACCTGTGAATTACAGGAGTCACCCAGGGCTCATTTTTTATGGCCCTGTTTGATGCCAGGAGGGCACACCTCATGCCATCTGCTTTTCAATGGTCACTAATTTCTTATTGTTGTAACCTGGCAATGGATTCCAGCCAGACACATATTCTTGGACAGTCAGTTCTTCAGTGTGTCCTTTTTTTGTTGCTATGATTGTAGGAGGGAAGGCAGGCAGGAAGTTGGGGAAGTGGAATAGGAAAGGGTGTTGGGACACAGCCAGGCTCTGGATGAATCCAGTGTGAGCATCAGTTCAGCATCTCCTGATGCACTGAGTTTTTCTTAGCAGTAGGCAGAGAGGAATAAAGGTTTTAGGAAAAAGGAGAATCTGGTGGATGCCTTACAACGCTGGTATCTCAAGTCTTTTACACAGAGTGAGCAATAAACAACCTCTGAGGAGAGAGGAGGGGGATTTGGAAGGGGCATTTTGTGAAAATGGTTGGGTAAGGAGAGAGTTTCTTAAACCACTTGTGCCAGGCTGTTCTGGAAGCAGCCAGAACACTTTCATTAGAGAGGGGTGCACACAACTTGCAGCTCTGGTTGGTGTGCGAGCCCCCAGCACCCTGACACCACTTCCCAGAAAGGCAGAAAAAGCTCCGAGTTCCACGGTGCTCCATTTCCACTCCGATAAAAGGCAGAGTTCTGTAGCAGTGGGATTAAAACAGGAACAGCCCAGCAGTTCCTGGGAAAGCATTTTTTCAGAGGCAAAGCCCTTTCCAGTGTCCTCCTTCCCAGCCTCCCTCCCCTGAACACCCACCTGTGCCCTCCCTGTGTGCTGGGCTGTCAGAACATCTCTCCTAATGAAGCAGTCTGGCCTGAGGCTACTCTTCCTCCAGTCCCCACCCCGCTGAGCCTGACTCTGGCTGCTCACATGGAGCACTGAGCTGGGCTGCACCCGGCAAGGAATAAAGGACAAAAAGCAGGGAATCCTGGCTGTGGCACAGCCCTGATGTCCCCGAGACTGTGGGAGAGGCTGCGGGATGGGTCTGGCTGGCTCAGGAGGTGCTGGTGTGGCTCTTTGGTCTCCTCCCCTCTCCTTTGTAGGGGCAGTGACTTGGTAGGGAGAGGATTGGTTTATTCCTCACTGGAAATGTGTGAGTGTCAGGGAATTCTGTGGAAAGATAGAGAAGTGGGGAGAGGAGCTGTTAACCTGCAGCCCTAAAAGGCTGAACACCCCAACATCTCTGGGGGGAACACGATCCACTGGACACTGCCCCAGTTGCTGAAAGCCCTGGCCTATTGTTCAAACTCCTGTGGTTGCAGGACAGGACTTGGCTGGCAGAGTCAGTCCTTGATGGGAGGAACTCCTGCTGCAGACAGGGTGAGCAAGGCCAGAGCTGGAGGGGCAGCTGTGCTGCCAGAGCGTTGGGTCTTCATTTAGCTTGGCTGAGGCAGAGGCAGAGTGGTGCCAGAGGCAGCACGGATGGATGGCACCTGTGCTGGATCCTGCAGAGACAGGAGCTCCGGATCCCTTTCTGAGCTCAGGCTGGTCATCTGACAGGTTTCTCTCTCCTCCCAGCCTCAACCTGTCTTTCCTGTAAAGGGGCAGGGCCTGCATCTGCAGCAGCTCAAAGGACCTTTGATCTCAGTTAGAAGCTCAGAGGTTTGCTGAAACACATGTAAATAAGTTACAGTTAGGAAGTTTTCCCTTCTTTTATGGGTTGAATAGTGGAAGAATATCCAGGGTAAGTAATTTGTTCATTAAACTGGTGATAGAATGTGGAGGAAAATCTTTCTCTCTTAAGTTTCAGACCTGTGCTTGCAGCATTATCTCCACTTAGAAAACACTTTCTGGCACAGGTAACTCTTTGCAGTTGTTGACACATTTGACCTGAGAGAAAGGTTTTGTTTCAATCCAACGTGATGTATCCCAGAGGTGGAGAACTGAATGTTGAAAAATGATCACTATTTACTCTGTTTGCTGTGGTAGTGCCTCTGCGAGCAAATTAAGAATCATGCTTTCACTTTGCCAGCGCCCTGGAAACACACAACAAAAAGCCACGGAGATTCCTGCCCCCAGACTGGGAAACCTGTTCCAATTGCTCCGTGTGGAATTTGCAAAGCGTACCTGGCTCTCCCTCTAACCACATGTGCATGGATTTGCGTAGTGCTCTCTGATCTGCTCGCCAGTGGTGAATCTGTTTACACTAATCCCAAAAGCTCTGCTATTAAAGAGACTGGAGCTGAACAACTCCAGACTCCGCCGCTGAACTCAGACACACAGACAGAGCTCTCGCCCTTCGTTACGGGCAGGACTCGTTAGCGGCATCAGTGCTCGTAAGAGGCTGCTGGGATCAGCCTCAATCTGTGCCTCTTGCACCCCCCAAACTTCACTGAGTTCTGCCAGAACACCCTCCCTGTGGGAGAAAGGTTCCTGGAGGATCCGGGCCACTCCTGTCCTGCTCTCCTGTGACCTCTCCTGGAGGAAATATGGAGCCTTTGGAGAAGGCTGTGGCCAAGCTCTCCCTGCACTTGGAGGTGGAGTTGCCATTAGGAACGGAGGTGGAAGAATAATAATCTTTATAGCTGTAAAGAAGGAAGCTTTGAGAAAAAAATCCCCACTCCCCTGTAAAAAGTGAAAATAAATCAGGCCCAGGAAGTCAAGTTCCAAAGAAGATGGAGTCAGGGGAAGTCTGAAGAAGATCCCAAGGCTCTGCAGAGCCCAGTGCAGTTGGATGTGCCAGGAATGAAGGTTTCTGGGAGCTAAGAGTGAGCCCTTCTCACCACACAGCCCCTCACCTGCCCTCCATCCAGAATCCTCTGACTGCCACAGAAATGTCTGTGTCTCCCACAGCCTCTTCCAAGCATTTTCCTTGGTTCATTAGGTGATAATAGAAAGTGATTTTTCCCCTGTCATCTTGAGCAATCAGAAGCATTAAGAATAAGAGCCTAAGCCTGAAAGCCTAAATGAGAGGGTTTGATGGGTATGTGGATCTGCCTCCTTCATTAGAGCCAGAAGCAAAGATGGATCCCAGAGCTGGAGTTTCTTGGGAATAAAATGGCAAGAAACAAGGATCGTGGTCAGGTAGCGTCAAGAGAAAACTGAGAAGCAGCAGGGGCAGTTATTGCTCAGAAATTACCCTGCCAGCTCTGCCAGTGGCTGCTGGCACACAGCAAATCCACTTCTCACTGTCTGGAAGGCAGGTTCAGTCTGCACCACCTCACCCTGGAAGAAGGCAAGTCAGGGGACACGGCTTGGGACAAAGCTGGGAACTTTGGGCTGTTCTGGAGCTCTGAGACAGAGCTCACACAACTCTCACTGTTCTACCACCTGATAAAGACTCACGGGCCACATTTCTTGTCCTGCGTTTAGGGGGATAATTTATTTTTATTTCCCTCCTAGGTAGGATTCTTCCAGACCAGTCGATCCCACTTTAGCATCCAAAGGCAGGGAACTCCATCTCGTTGAGGTGACACATCCCTGTAACAACCACACAACTTCATTTTGGGCCGCGGGGTCCTCTGGGGGCAGTTCCACACAGACCTCGGGCCGTGTCTGCCGCAGCTTGTGACGGAAAACAAATTTACCCCTAAGCCTTGCTCCATCCATCCATCCATCCATCCATCCATCCATCCATCCATCCATCCATCCATCCATCCATCCCTCCCTCCATCCCTCCCCACATGGAAAGGGGAAGGCTGGAGCCAGGTCGCAGCTGCCAGGGAGAGCGAGCATCCTGCACGGGGGTGCAGAGGGCCGGGCAGCAGCGGAGCTGGGCCGTGTCCCCGCGGGGCCGGGGCAGCCCCGGCTCCCCCCGGGCCCCTCCCGGGCTGGCGGCAGCCGGCGCTGGCCCCGCCGTCCGTCGCTCACCCCCTCGGCGCCGCCGGCGCGGCGCTTCCCAGCGCCTCCGCTGTTTAAATGGGCCAAGTTAGAGAAGCGGCGGCGGCGGCGGCGGNTTCTACCACCTGATAAAGACTCACGGGCCACATTTCTTGTCCTGCGTTTAGGGGGATAATTTATTTTTATTTCCCTCCTAGGTAGGATTCTTCCAGACCAGTCGATCCCACTTTAGCATCCAAAGGCAGGGAACTCCATCTCGTTGAGGTGACACATCCCTGTAACAACCACACAACTTCATTTTGGGCCGCGGGGTCCTCTGGGGGCAGTTCCACACAGACCTCGGGCCGTGTCTGCCGCAGCTTGTGACGGAAAACAAATTTACCCCTAAGCCTTGCTCCATCCATCCATCCATCCATCCATCCATCCATCCATCCATCCATCCATCCATCCATCCATCCCTCCCTCCATCCCTCCCCACATGGAAAGGGGAAGGCTGGAGCCAGGTCGCAGCTGCCAGGGAGAGCGAGCATCCTGCACGGGGGTGCAGAGGGCCGGGCAGCAGCGGAGCTGGGCCGTGTCCCCGCGGGGCCGGGGCAGCCCCGGCTCCCCCCGGGCCCCTCCCGGGCTGGCGGCAGCCGGCGCTGGCCCCGCCGTCCGTCGCTCACCCCCTCGGCGCCGCCGGCGCGGCGCTTCCCAGCGCCTCCGCTGTTTAAATGGGCCAAGTTAGAGAAGCGGCGGCGGCGGCGGCGGAGGGAAATCTTGTTTGGTCTGAGTCTCCGAACTGTGCGGTGACTTCTGAGCACAGATCAATACGTGTCTGTCCCGGCTCGGGGGCCCGGCCCAGCCCGGCGCGGCGTTCGGGGGCTGCGGGCAGCGGCGCGGGGAGCGCAGAGCTGGCGGGGATGGCTCTGTAGATGTCTGTGTGCCTGTGCGTGTGTAGCTGTATTTGTATTTATCTGTATATATACAGAGGGATATGGAACGTAACACCGCGTTTCTAAAATTTTCGCGCAGCAGTGGGAATTAAAAAGCAACTGGCGGGGATCATAAAGGCTTCGGTGGGAGCGGGGCGAGTCTGCACCGCGCAGGTGAAGGTGGGCGGCCCCGGGGAAAGTTCGCCGCCGCCCGGGTGTCTGGAGCCCCGCGGGCAGAGCGCGGAGAGCCGGCACCGGCCGGGGCTCCGTCCTCCCGGCGGGCGCCGGCGGGGCGGGGAGGGGTCGCGGAGCGGCGGCGGGGGCGCAGCGTTTAATTTTAATTATTGCATATAAATAAATAAACCAGGTGTCAGTTTAAAGGAAGCAGGGGGGCAGGGTGAAAGGGGGCTGGGTGGGCGGCGGGGAACCCTCCAGCCTGGCGAGAAGGTGGGTTGATCTAGGAGAATCAATAAGCTTTTTTTTTTTTTTTTTTTTTTTTTTTTTCCCTTAAACCAAAAATATTCCTACCGAACACAGCACNTACGGCAGCAGAGACCTCTCCGAGATGTCAGGTATTAGTCCGGAGGGGCAGATCTGCGAGCCACACAGCAGCTCCCGGGTCTACGGTACATTAGCCTCTCCGTGGGAGAGGGATCCCAGACAGCTCTGCTGGGGAGCCAGCCCAGGAGATTTGTTAGCGGGCTGCTCCGGGGGATACCAGCCACCTCCGGCACCCGAGCGCCAAAGGTGCTTGTGCTGCTGCTGCTGCTGCTGCTGGCGCATTTCATCCAAACTCCAGCCAGAGCGAGGGCAAGTTGAACCGGAGACATTAGAGCCACTGTGCTTTGGAGAGACGAGGGCGCACGGGGAGCGCGGCGGCACCATGCCTGCTATCAAGAANCTGCTATCAAGAAGGAGCGACTTGACAGGGAAGAGATGGCCCTGGCAGCTTTTAACCAGCCCATGGAAACCTTACCTGACTACCTCGCGCCTCTGGCCGCCGCTGCCATTCCGGTGGTCACCCCGCACCCGCCGGCTTACGACCAGATCTTTGCCCACCGCGCGTACCTGGGCTTCCACGAGACCCACCACCC
>VWZW01006876.1:213221-246667 GCA_013397115.1 Edolisoma coerulescens
GGGACCTGCGGGGGAGAAACTTGGCTGCAGGGGCAGGCGGGGATGGGCGCTGGTAGGCAGGCAAGGGGAGGGCTGTTTATATGGGAGCAGACGCGTGCCTCCCCCTCCCCCCTTCCCTAAATACTTTCCTTTTATAAATGTGCTGATTCTTTTTCCTTCTTCTTCTGTTTTTTCTTCTCTTCTGCATATAGGGAAAAGTTTGAAGACTCTTATGTCCAAAGGAATCTTACAGGTACATCCTCCAATCTGTGATTGCCCTGGGTGTCGAATTTCGTCTCCAGTGGTAAGATTATTGTTAAACTATGTGCTTTAGTTAAGACATCTTCCCTCTCCTCTGCCTCCTTCCCTTAAAAAAAAAAAAATCCCTTTGCTTTTGTGATCATGGAACCGTCATCTCTGAGGGTCATCGAGGCTGCCAGAGCCCTGCCTGCACTGTGAGGGTTCCAGCAGTCTGTTAGAGGTGAGCAGAGAGGAGCTTGGAAGCAGAGCAGACGGGAAGAGCAGTGTTTGACCTCAAGGAAGCAGCACTCAATGCGATTTTTTGGTTTTCAGGGGGAGCTGTGTGCGCGCAGAGGCAAATCATTCAGGAGCCTGTTCCGTATTCCCACCCCTTCATTTCTGTGTATTGTGCAGAGGTGTGAAAGTGGCTAAATAAAGCGAAAGGGAAATGTAATTGCACCCACGTGTTAGAGTCAGAATAGGCACAGTTTACAAACCATCAGTGAAATCGGTTGGAGGAACAACTCCTCTTAAATGCTCACAACTTGAGCATCATTCGTGGCATGGATCAGTTATGGCTTTTATAGATCTTCCCAGCTTTTGGGTTCCTTGTGTATTCTGCTGTCTTGCTTTTATCTTGAGACTTCCAAAATCTCTCATCAGCATTTTCGTGGAAAAGATGTTGATGCTATAAATAAAAGGCGACTGAAATAGTAATAAAGTAAAGCCTTAAAAGAGTTCATCGTGTGTAAAAATAACCATGAAGTACAATAACATCTAACTGGGAGGGCAGAGCTGTTGGTTTGGGGAACTAAAGCAGCTCTTGGTCTGAAAGAACAACGACTTAAAACACTGCCAGTGGCATAGTGGAAACAGATACAGCTGGAAATTTATGTACTTTTATGTACTAGAAATCAGCCATTTTTGATTTTGTTGCTTGCTTGGGCTGGAGTGGACAGTCTGTGTTCACATGCAGCGTCTTTATGATTTGGAATGACAGAGCTGGGAGTTGCAGTCCTTCCTGCGTGGTGTCTCTGTGCATGCATGGCTGTGTTCCAAATACCCACATTCCCATGGGAAGGGGCTCGGAGCAATAATCAGCAGTTCCATAAATGAATGGGAAGATGTGTCCTCCCTGTGTGGTGTGGCAGCAGCCACCCCACAGCAGTGCTGCTCATCATTGCCCTGGCATTTGAAACCAGGAAGGCTGAAACCTGGCTCTTCCCAGTTCCTGGAGTTTGTGAGGCAAGGTGTGATGTGGTGTGAGCAGCTTTCTCCGGCTGCGAGTTTTGCCTGTGCTTTAGTTGCCAGTGTGTGGGTCAGAGCCAAAAATCTGCCAAGGACAGGGATGTGCTGCCGCTGTGGGGATGTGGAGAAGTGCCTGGCCAGGGGACACTGTCTTCTGGACATTTTCTGGGTTAGCAGCAGCCAAAAGGTCATAATACACTTTTCTAGCAGCAGCATTTTTAGGAGTTGTGCAGGGGTAGGTGCATTTCCAGATGGGAAGACAGCTCTGCATGAAACCCGTGTCTGGTACAGGCTTTGAGAACAGAATTTGTAAAGTACAGATAGAGGAAAAAAGAGGTTGGTGCAGTTTTGGGAAAGGAGAAATAAATCTTTCTGGACTTGCCTCCCGCTGCCTCCCCAGCTGGGAAAGGGGGTTTGGATGTGAGAATTTGCCCAGCAAGGCCAGAGCCCAGTGAGGACTTGTATCAGAACTGTTTCTCAATGCTCCCTGCACTTTCTGTGCTGCAATTAGAGCGTCTCTGATCAAAGGACAGTTCCACATTTTGAACCTGAAGTCTTTTGGCCGTGCTTTGTGGTAGCTACATGCACTGCACACGCAGAACAGTCACACAAGGAGGAGGATTAGGAATCGGGCATGGTTTATCTTTCCCCATTTAGCGATAGCCCATTCGAGCACCGCTGAGATCCAAGGGCCGATTCTCCTTAAAAGCAGAAATGCTTTATATTTTATAGTGCACATGATAGAGACTCGCAGTGCCTGGTGCTTGTGTTACCCGGCGGGGGTATGGAGACGGGGAGCTGATCCTGTCTGCAGCTCGTTGCGCTGCTCCGAAATCAGTCCCTGGACAGCGGGAACAGGCCAGGAGAACTCAAGCTCTGCCTCTGGAAGGGGGCAGGGCAGCCGCCTTCAGGGGTCTGCATCTCTGCCCCCGTGCTCCCCGCAGGCAGCGCTCCCGGGGCTGAGCGCGGCTCTCCCTGCGGGAGCGGTGACATCCAGCGCGTCCCCTGCCAGCCCCGAGCAGCCGGGCGGCCCCGCCGGGGACTCTGAGCCGGCTCCGAGCCCCTGCCCGGGTCCCTCCCGCGGTCGGGGGGAGAGAGGAGGGGTCGGTCTGGAGAGGAAATTGCAGCGAGCCGCAGCCCCCGGGCTGGCAGCGCCGCCGGAGCCGAGCCGGGCACGGCCCCCCCCGGGCCGGGCTGAGCCGCTCCCCGCAGGGCTCCGANCGGGGGCAGCCGGGGGGGTGCGGGGGGTCCCTCCGGGCCACGCGGGGTGCAGGGCGGCCCCCCGGGAATGGGGCGGTGCGGGATGCGGAGCGCATCCATCCATCCATCCATCCATCCATCCATCCATCCATCCCTCCCTCCCTCTCCTGCGTGCTGGCATGCGGGAAGGACTGAGCGGCTTTCCCAGGGCCGGGTGTGGGCACAGCCAGGGGGAAGCGGGGTCTGCCCCTGGGCTTTGTGCTCTCGCAGAGGTTTTTGCCGTCTGGACGGGAGAAATGGCACAGGTCCCTTCAGTTTTGCAGGGCTCAGGATGCCAGACCTTCACAGAGTGAGCTGCCAGATGTGAACAGGGCTCTTCCCCCAAATTTGTACTTGTCAGTTTTGGGCAGGCACAGTTCATCTTGTTTGGAGCCCTGGATGGATTCCAGTCTGTGCTGGTGAAAGCCATTCCCTCCAGGGTTTCCTCTGCCCCATCGCACTTCCCTCAGTGCTCCAAACACCACCCGTGCATTCTCCACATCTCCGCTTTCAGCCCACAGCCAGGGCTGCTCTTGGAAGGGGCAGAGGGAGGGGAGAACAGCTCTGAAATCCTTATTGGTGAATGAAAATACCTTAGGTTTGTCAAGTCCAGCATCACACATCCAGGATAGCAGTGGAAGGACATTCCTTCTGAGACACTTGATTGTTTCCCTTATCAGACAGAGTGTGACCCTTGCTGTGTTTTTCATTCTCGTAGTGCTGCCTCTGAAAGGGAGTTAGGGCTGGAGACTGGCTGCTCCTCATTCTCTTTTCCCTTCGTTTCTTGGACAGGGTGTCTGTTTGAAAGGTGGCCCTTGCTGGAGTTCAGGGTTTGGGGCGCAGGTAGAGAAGGAAAGACCCATTTCCCCAAAGCTGTTGTGACATGGCCACATTCAAGCAAGGCAAAACAAAAAGTGCAATAAATGATGTTTGGGGTTTGCCCCCTGTCCTCCATCACATGCAGAGACAGAGGGTGGCTGGGGCACTGACAATGGGAATTCATTTGCTTGCTGGGGCCGTGTTTTGCTCTTGGGTTGATTTATATGTGATTTTTTATTTGCTGCTTTTTGCTTTTCGTCATCATGGTTGTTGTTTTCCTTTGCTGCCCTGAGGTTCAGGCGTCAGTCCAAGACTTTGTCAGGGATGGAAAGAGGAGCTATCTGCTAACTTCAAAAATGCAGTAATGAGCAAAATCTGTTGTTTAGCCCTGAGGTTTCTGAGCATTCTCCTGGTCCCTGTTTTGGGTGCAGGGGTGGAAGGCAGCTCCGTGTCACCCCAGAGAGTGCCTCTGTGTCACTCGTGGGTTGCTCTGGCTGCAGCTCCCCTCTGTCCTTCCCTGGTATTCCCCTCCTGGCTGCTCCGCAGTTTCCCTGGGGAGCCAGGAGCAGAGCAGCACCTGGGCAAGGGAGGGAGATCCTGGGGCTACTGAGTGTGGTGGGATCCAAATTCGGAGGGCTTGACCAAAAGGGGAATCTCCCACACCGGACACGAGTCTTCCAGGAGAACTTTCCTATGGAGAGAGGACTTTGCCTGCTGGAGAATTTACTTGGCTGCCTGCAGAGGCAGGATTAATTCTGAAATTTCACTGTTAACTGAATAGATTAGATTTAGGGTCCTTTCTGAGCTGCTGTGGGCTTAGGGATGGGAGCTGGGGAATGTTGGGGTTTATGTGCAGGGACTGTTTTCATAATTTTGCCTTCGTGTCCCTCGGGGCTGCCTTATGAATGTGGAAAAAGCCCCTCTGTAAAGCAGACTTATAAACCTCCAAATCCCCCCAAGGTCTTTGGCACAGTCTGTTGATTTTTATTTGTGGTTTCATGCTGATTTGGCTTGTTGCTTTTAATCCAGCACATTTGAGTTCAGGTTAGTGTTTGTTGGAGGTTTTGGAGATGGTTGGGCTTTTTTTGTTTGTTTGCAGGGGTTTTTTTTTGGTTCTGTTTTGTTTTTTAAAGGACTTGGCCCAGGTGGGTTTCAGCCTGTGGTTGCACTGTGGTCTTGCAAGTCCAACTTGAATTCTTAACAGAAGTTTATTCAAACTCTGTCAGATCTCAGCTTTATGGAGAAACTGGAGGTGAGGTGAATCCTGGTCTGAAATGGGGTGAGAGACTCACAGAGCCCACCCAGTGCTGGGCAGGGGTGCTGAGTATGGGTCCAGCTCGCAGGGGTTCCTGCTCTGAGGGCAGTGGGAACCTCTGTGCTGCTGCTTTCACAGAAGGGGATCCCTAAAATCCACTGCTTTGGGGTCACAGAGCGCTTCCAAAAGGGGATTTTCAGGAGAAAACAGCTGGAAATGGGAATCATCGTGGCTGGGAGAGGAACTCTGAAATATGCTGTGCACTGGAAGTTATTCCTGATGGTCCAAACTCCGCTCCTGCTCCCGGCACGCAGCAGCTGCCACTGTCAGGGGGCTGGAGGGTGGGTGCTGCACCCATAGAAGGAGCAGTTATTGTTCTGCACAGAGGCAAAACAAACCCAGATCAATGGCACTGAGAGTGCCAGCACAATGCTGAAGGATTTAATTTTGTGGATTATTAAATACCCTCTGGAAAGGAAAATATTAATTGGATTGCAGGCTTGTGAGTGAACAGCAGAGATGTAGAAGCAGCTGTGGCTTAGGAGAATAATTTTATCTTACAGGGGGCTTTAAGGAGCTCCGAGGGGGGAGGTTTGCCCTCGTGCAGGAGCTGGGGTGAAGATTCCTGCTGTGCCAGGGAGCAGTGAGGAGACAGTGGAGGCGAAAGGTCTCGTGTGGTGGAAGGGCAGAGGAGGATCCGTGTGCGAGGTCAGCGCTTGTGGAAACCAGGCCGGTCTAACCCTGCCTGGAAGAGAGGGAAAGAAAATCTGTGCTGAGCGTGGTGTGAGTGTGGGTTCTGCTTGGAGGGAGCAGATCTGCTTCTGGGATGCTCTGAGGCTGCAGAGGGGGTTCCTTACCCCACACACACCGGCACGGGGCTGATTCCCTTAAGTGTCCTGGGCTCTGCCGTAGGGAGAGGCAGTTTCTGAGCCCTCAGCCCCTCTGGGGACAAGTCTGATCCAGGAAATGGACAGCTGCAGCCAGCACTGCTGCCTGGTGCTGGAATTCTCCTGCTCTGAGGAAAAGAAAGTGAAGCCTGGGAAGAAAGACAAATAAATGTAGAGAAGCAGGGGAAGCAACATCATCTCGTTAGCGCCGTGTCAAGGGCAGTGTAAAGGTGACACAGAAGAAGTAATTTTGCTGTCAAAATTATTTAGAGATGTCATTAAACTGCTTAGGGCTCTCTCTGGTGCTTCAGGGCATAGACACCTGGTTTTAATTTGCACTGCTCTGTGTCCAAACGTGCTGGCCTCACTCAAAGGGAGCCGTGCTCGTTTGGGGCCTGGTGGCAAATGCCTTCAGTGGACTGGGAGCTGAAAGGCAAAGGGTGACCAAGAGCAGGATGAACTCCCTCATAAACTTCGTTAATTTAAAACTATCAACCAGTTCAGGTCTGCAGGGATGATGAACTTTTCAGAACGCTTGTTCTGGTTCAGTTATGGGACAGGGAGAGCAGAGAAGAGTTTCCTACTGGAAACCTACTGGAGGTGTCCAGGGTCAGGTTGGACGGGGCTTGGAGCAGCCTGGGATAGTGGAAGGAGTCCCTGCCCATGGCAGAGGGAGGAATTTAAGGTTCCTTCCAAGCCAAACCAGTCTGGGATTTTATGATTGGCCCCAGACTTTGGAAAAGAGATCCGCTCTGTTTTTATTTCATTATTGCTTGGCCAAAATATTACGCTTGTAAAATCACTTTGTTTGCTCTGTATTTTTTTTCTTTTTCTCTCTCGTTTGTTTGCTTTTGTGGGGTTTGTTCATTTTTCCTTCCCCCTTTTCCCCTTCTACATTGTCTTGCCCTGTTTCTCCTATGCCCAGTCTGTTTCCTTTATCTGGAAAATGTCTTGCTACTCAGGAGTTCTTGTTTGGCATCGATGCCTCTTCCCTCCCTTCTTCCTTCCCTAGTGAAATGCATCATCTTCACTTTCTCAGCTGAAGAATTCACTATTCTCACCATTTCGGGGCTGCTTTTTCTTGCTGTTAGGACACACTGACCTCCCTGACTCCTGGCAGATGTCACTGGAGAACTCATTACAGGGCCCTCTGTCCCAAACTTGTGTTTTGAAGCTGAGGGCAAGGAAAGACTCTCCTGAAGAGTTCATTAATGCTGCAGGAATCAGGTGCAGTTTGTAAATAAACCAGAGCACCTCTGCTGTGCTCTCAGCCTGCTGTGGAGTGGAGGTGCCTCTGTCCACACCCCCTGCTCTGCCCGAGCTCTGCATTTCCTTCCTGTTGTTTTTGGCTCTTATTTTAGCAAAACCAGTGAGGACAGAGAGGAAATTGCACATTCCCCTGGGTCAGAAATATAATCTGATAAGGGATTTCTTGTAACAGTGTCTGAGGATGAGGAAGGATGAATGGAGGGAATTCCCAACCACTGAAAGGTTCTCGCTCATTTATTTTGCCTCTAGTCCATGGGAAAATTGTAGCTTTTACTGTATTTTGTACATGGATGCAAAGCCACGGGATCTGGGAAGGCCATCAAGCCCAAATTTGCCCTGTTCTTTGATTAGCTGCACAGAAATACTGCTGCACATCAAATCCCTCATTTTCAGATGTCAAGAAAGCTTCAGTCTCTCTGCAGAGCAGGTTCTTTAATCTCCTACATCTCCAGCTGGAAGGGAACCTGCAGCAGCATTCACCAACCAGCCGGGTCAGTGGAGGCAGTGTCACCTTGGGGTGACATCCACAGGCAGCAGCCAGGGATGTTGTCCCCGTGGCTGAGAACGGGAATTCCAGAGAATCGGGAAGCAGGAGAACTTGGCAGCTTTTGGTGATGGAAGAGCCACAGGACAGAAAATGCAGAAGCTGAACTATTTCTGATGACAGAAGAGCAGCAAAGTTGTGTTTGCTTGGAGCTGGTGCCCAGTTCAGTGCTGGGATTGCTGCAGGCGATTTCAAAAGCAGCTCTGGGATTTTAAACGACTTCAGTTCACTCGGGCCTCTTAATCACCACAGCTCCTTGGTTGGAAACTTCCCCGTTCCCTTTGAAGAGCCCGAGTTCCCTGCTGGAGTGTCCTACCCCGGGGTTGGTGTTTATCAGAGCTCTGGGGCTGTGCTCGCTCGGGTTAGGAGTGGATCCCACCCCAGGGGCAGCTGCTGCTCTGCCTCTCCCTGCCTATCTCTGCCCATCAGATTGCAAAACCTCCCCTGTAACCCCATCCCTGCCTTTTATCCGGAGATGGATGTGATAGGTGGTACTGGCTGTGGGAGCTGCTTTTGCTGTGTTGCCAGGGCAACCGGAGATGGCCCCTGAAGACAGGAAAGGGCAAACATTCCTTTCTGCTACAGTCTGGAGCATCAGTGATTGAATGAGATTAGATGGAATTAGATAATCCTGAAATTCACAGTGATTTGACGCCAGACCTTTATTAAATAAGTAAAAGTACCAGCCCTTATAATAAAAATGAATTCTTTTAGATCAATAACTTTCCCCGCTGTTCGTCACAGCTGTGATTCTTGAGATCTCTTTTTCTGTGGCACAGGGTGAACCACACGAACCTGCCTTTTTTAATTTTATTTTTTCTCCTCTCCCAGAGGGGACTATGATATCAATTCCTCTTTTATTTCCCCCTTGTGATTCACCCACTTAACCCTAAAGTGCCTTTGCAAAGGAAGGCACTGCAAGGCTCTTCAGGGATGATTCAATGCACTGGAATTTACAACACCGGGGTTACTTAAACATTGCACACCATTAGTCTTCAGTATTACAATGTTTTAGAGTTGAAGAAAGAAAATGAAAATACATAAAAATATGTTATGAATGGCTGGGAAGATTTTTGTTCCTTGTGTGTTCCATGCCCAAAACTCTTGGGACCTCATCCAATGCCTGGCGTGTTCCTGCTCGGCTGCAGTGGGACCGATAACATCATGTTCACATCTAAAGTAAATGTGGGTTAAAACGTGAGCACAGGGTGGACTTTGATCACAATCAGCCAAGATTTACCTCAGTTTAACTCTGCTGACTTCTTTTTCATCCTCAGACTGGCAGGGCTTGCATCAAAATCTGCTGTGCACCAGAGGGCACCCAGCAGAGCGTGGAAAATTTGGGGTGCTCTGGCCCTCGGGCAGTGCTGTTTCTTACCAGGCTGTGTTGGCCCTTTCAGAGCAGGGGGTTATTTATTCAGATCGGTTTTTTTCGGTGGTGCAGCTCCAAACACCCCTGCTGAGGGTGTTGCAGGCCCAGTGGACAGTTCGTGGTGTCAGCACAGAGCAGGAGCAGCCTGGCTGCTCCTCAGCAGAATGCTTTTAATTCTGAATTAAAATCTAATTCATGTTCTAATCCCTGCATTAACAGTGTGATTTCTTAAAACATCTTTGGCTTGAAATTCGTGAGCTGCTCGTGCAGGTCTGGATCTGGACTTGTTTGTATCAGCAGTGTGGATCTGGGGTTTTTTTTGAAGTCTCACCTTGCTGTGATGGATTTCTCAGGAATAAGTTCAGTTAGGAGTAATTCTGTGAGGCTCGGGAGCATTTCTGTCCCCTGGCGTGTGCAGAGGGCAAAAATCATCCTTGCTTTGGGAGGATTTAGTTCTGCCTTTGATGTGTCTGCTGTTGTCTTTAAATCACTGCAGAATCTGCAAAAAGTGTGTTTAAAGGATATTTGAAATTATGTGCCCTAAGTTGCTGTGCTTTTCCTTTAGCTGAAAAACTTCCATCTTGAGAGTCATTTTGGTGTTGTGGTGGGACTCCTCCAACCCCCTGCGCTGCTTTTCATGGCAAGCTCTGGAAACAGGGGTGAAAACTCATTTTCCCCCCCATATCATAAGGAAATACTGACATGCAGCAAAGTGAGAGAGAGGGAAGGACAGGGGAGGCTGAGAAATGGGTGTGAGTGGCGGGTTCAGAGCAAATTGATCTGCCCTGGGAATAATCCCACCCTCACCAGCAGGAGAGCAGGACAAGTTGCTCATTTTTAGGATCACGGAATTCTGGAATGGTTTGGGTTAGAAGGGACCTTAAAGCCCTTAAATATCATTCCAGCCCCTGGGCAGGGACACCTTCCCCAGCCCAGGTTGTTTGGAGGATTCAGGCAGGCAGAATTCTCCCTTGCAGGGCTCTAATTCCACATTCAGAAAGTTGTGTGGTGTCAGAGCAAATACCTCGCAGAAATCCAAGCACATTGTGCTGGCACTATTGTCTCAGCAAAAAAAGATATATTGGTTTAACATCTTTTCCATTAACAAGCTTTAATTTGCATAAATTATAACACCCTCTGTTAATTTATTATTACTTGTTCGGTTTCTTCTATTTCATTATTTCTCCTGGGGGTTATAAAATTACTTGGATTATTCTGCTTAAGCTTTTTAAAATACAGTCACAGTGCTGTGTTTACCTTGTATTTCCTCATTGTTCTGAGGCGCATTAAAAATCTAAGTGTCTCAAGAACTTCCCTGGATAAGTATTCCAAAAGTCTTTGAGAGCAGCTTACCCGAATCTGCTGATTTAAACCTGTATCACTTTGGAAGTTTCTGTTTGGACACCTCCTAATTCACTGCTGGAGTGAAAAGTGTTTCATGTCCATGCCAGAGCTGGGTTTTTCTCCCAGTGCAGAAACAAAATATTTACTGAATATTTTTGGTTTTTTCCTTATTTCTGATGGTTCTGTCATTGCCATCTAACAATGGGCCGAAGCCAGTGTTACCTCCTGTCCTCAGTAAGCCAGGCTGGAGTTCTCCAGTGAACGAAGGCGTGATTAAAACCACACATGCAATTATTGAAGCTTAAAATCTTCCTGATGGGTGGGGAAGGACAGGCTTTCCCCACTACAGAGACCCTTCCCCTGATGCTGTGCTGATGAAATGTCCTCAAGTCTGTCGCTCCTTGGGATCTGCTTTGTGTCTCCCGTGGGATTTCTGCCTTCCCGCCGCTGTTCGGAGCTGGTTTGGTGGGAAAGCTGGTTTGAAGGGATGAGCTGGAGCTGCCCTGGGCTCTGGGGAGGGAGCGGTGCCGTCCCCGCCGCCTCCCCCCGTGCCCCGTGCCGCTCCCCAGCCCGAGCTTGGCTGCGGCTGATGGAGAGCAGGACTGGGCTCCCAGCGCCCGGCCCTGGGCTGCCGGGGAGAGCCGAGCCTTGCCAGCTCGCTGCTGCTCCAGCTCTCCCTGCTCTGCCTGCTCTTGCTTTCTCCTGCTCCCCGGGTCGGGGCTCCCGGTCTGGCCCCGCGTCCCGAGGCGAGGGGGGTTTGAGTTGGCCCGGGCTGCGGTCCCGGTGTGTCCCGCCGGGGCTGCGGCTCCTGAACCACCTCCGCCTGCCCCGGTGTGTGCTCTGCCAGCGCCGGGCTGTGTGCGCAGGAGAGGAGGGGGGTGGGCCCCCCGAACCCCGATTCCCATCGGGAAATGCCCTCCTGCCCTCCTGCCCCGCTCCCTCCCACCCCACTCGGGCGCTGTGCTCGCAGGAGCCGCCCCAGCGCTGCTGGCCCCGAGGGCTGCGGGGGAGCCCTGCCTGGCACGGAGCAGCAGCTCGGTGTCCCCGAGCTCTGAAAGCTGCCCTGTGCTCAGGGCGTGCGGGGAGAGGGGCTCTTCCCTCCGAGCCTCTTCCCTCCGAGCCTCGCTGCATGTTCTGGCAGCGTTTAATCTGTCGGGGGCTGCTCTGCCACTCACTCTGATCCCAGCAGGCCGGCGGTGTCCGATCAATAACAGCCTTGATCAGCAAATAATTCCACCTTGATCAGAGAATCCTGGTAATTAGAGCTGGAGAGGAGGCGTGACATCAGCAGGGCTGGGCGCAGGCTGGCGTTTCAGGGGGTGCTTTTGGGGCTTTTTGGCTGCTCTTGGAATTCAGCGTGAGCAGGGCTGGGCTGTTCCTGCACACAGGGACCACTCTGGGTGCTGCATTGTCCTCCCTCCGTGTGAAAACCCCTGCTTTAAAAATGGAACAGGTGAGGGAGAAGAGGGGCATGAGGAGAGGAAATGATCCCTTGTCATCCTCCAGGAAAAGAGCTGGAAATGGGGTTCCCCCCGTGTCACAGTGCCACAAACACGACGCTGGCTGCTTGCCTACAAACTGAGGTTTTTTTTCTTTTTATTGCTTTTGTTGCCCCTGTAAGGCCCAGCTGTACCATACATACAGCCCAGCAAATCTGCTTTATGTCAAGGTGAACTTTGATACATTTTATTAATTTCACACTCATTATTTGAATATTTAAATATGCATGGCACATACAAAACTATTATTTAGCTTTTGCTTTTTAATTTAATTACTTCAGATTTATAGAACACAAGCCTGTCATTGGCTTGGAAGTGCCATGCAGTGAATTAAAAATGCAGTCAAGTTCAAAGCTGCCTTTCTGGCCCATCTCAGTCATCCCTGTCTTCACCTCATGGGTTACCCACCATGAGCGGGAGTCATTCCAGGCAGAAAATTCGGTGAGGAAAAAGCCTCAAGAGCCTGACCCGGAGCCTTCCTGGGTTAACATGCAGAGAATTGTACCAAGTTTGTCTGGGAAGGAGGGGAAAAGGGGAGGGACGTGGGGCTGGAGATTCAGCAGCTCAGGTGGCCCTGGCCCTTTCCTTCAGAGCTCTCCCTGTCCAGGAGCTGCTGTGCTGTGACCGCAGAGAGGGCAGGGGGGAATAAAAACCAGGGCTCGGCTCTGAGGAGGAGACAGCAGGCGAGAGGCAGCAGCTCAGGAGCTCCCCGTGCACGTTCCTGCTTCCAAAAGGGCATTCACAGGGTGGGAAAGGCAGCAGTGGGGCCAGCACAGAGATGTGCCCGGCAGGCAGGGCTCCTGCGTGGGATCCCTGCCCCGGGGAGGTGCAGCTCTCCAGTCTCCCTTATCCCTGTCCCAGCTGCCCTCCTGGGCTCGGTAAATAACACCCGGGAAGCCGCAGGGATCAGTGAACAAAGAGTGGCCTCCCAAGGGCTCCGAATTTCTTTCCACCTAAATTCCACCTTGGCAGTCTTGGTGAAAGAATCCACAGTTATTATTCGTTTAACTTGTATTTTTAAATACTACCCGTGTCTTTTGTTTACCTTCCCGACTCTAAATGTGATTTCAGAGGGGATTTTTCTGGAGTTGCAGCTGGCACCCCGTATCCAAACAAAGCCAGGCCTCTGCCTGTTGCAGTGCCTGGTGTTGCTTTGCTCCTCCTGTGTTTGGGAATGGCTCTCCTGCCCCAGCACAGCGCACAGGGAGATCCAGCTGAGCCTCTGGAAGTGTCTGCAGGGATTTGTCCATCTGATCCCTGTTTATTTTAATAGGGCATTTACTTCTCAGGAGCTGTCTCTCAGACCTGATCTCGTGTCTCCAGAACTAATGGGTGTAAGAGTTTGACCCCAATTCGATTTAACCCTTATTTTGGCTGTTTCTCTATCAGAATTTGGGTCTGTGCTGGGTTTGAGTTGGGTTTTGCCAGTGCAGAGATTACACTGTGGAGTTCAGGGGATGCTGTGCTGTGCTCTGACATTTGTATTTTGCTTTTGCTTTGAGCTGGAGCGAGGGAAATGCAGAGAGAGATTCCTGGAGCAGGATCTCTCCATGGCAGGGCTCCCCCGAGCTGGGGACAGGGATTCCTGGAGCAGGGTTCCTCCTTGACCTTTCAGGCAGGTGTGGGCACCATCACCTCAGGTCTGGGTGTCTGCAGGGAAAACCAAAACCAACGTGGTGACTCTGGCAGGAGGGAGATGTGATGGAAAACATGCCCAGGGTGGGATTTCACTTTCCCTTTCCCAGCCTCCTCCAGTGCAGATGCTGCTGGGGTGACCCAGAGCTGCTTAGCGGAGCGCAAGAGGATCAGGAGGCCTCCGAGGAGTCTGTGTCTGCTGGAGCTGCAGGGGGGGGGAATTAGGATTGGCACAGTGTAATTGGTGGAGCTTGTGTTTGGCTGGGCTTTTTGTTTCAACAGGCCCGGAACTTCAGCAAGTAAATAATAAATTGGGACTCGGTTTGCAGCACGTCAGCACTGAAGGGGGAGCAGTGCCACCTATGGTCACAGCTCCCCTCCTCGGGAGCTCAGCACAGGTGCATTTTACCTGTATTTATCCAGGAGAACACCCATCCAGGGACTTTCCAAGCCCAGCTCAGCATCATTCCAGCACGGGAAGGAGCCCCAGCCTGGAGGGGTTTACTCATGCAGGAGAAACCCAGAGTGTTCCCACTGAAAACTCTGTGGGTTTCAGTTGGATTTTTGCAGATGTGCTGTGATTTAAAGCAGGGAATGGCAACTGCAGGATGGCCCCAGCGAACGTCCAAACACAGCCCCTCTTCTGCAGCAAGTTGTGTTTTAAAAATTGGGGGAAACCTCCAAGGCTCCCAAATACTCGTGGGCACGTTGTGTTCGTGTAGTTTTTGTACAACAGACTGAGGACTGGGGCTGTGGGTGGAGGGAGCTGCTGGAATTCCTTCAGGCCAGCGGGTGAGAGCAGCTCTGCTGTTGTGCCGCTGCTGGAAGCCTCTGTCCATGGTGTCGGAGCTGCTGGAAGCCACCTCAGACCCCCCTGGCCCAGCTCTGCTTCCCACCCTGGGGAGATTCCTCAGTGCCTGAGAGGGGAGAGAGCATTCCCTGATAAAATGTTTCACCTTTAAAACTTCCCCCCGTTTTACTCCAATTAACTTTGGGTCTGGTTTTCACTCCCATGTGAGATTAGGTTTTTTTCACCTTCTCGGAAAACTCTTCCGTCTGGCATTGCTTTTTTTTCTTTTTTTCCCTTCCAGCTTCTTGTTTTTCATTCTTTTGATGAATTATTTACCTCTCTTGTATTTTATTTTTTATATTCTCTTTGTGTTTACCTTCAAAACATACAACTCCCAACACTCCCTGCATCATCCCGTGCTCACTGGGAAGCCACTGTATTTATTGGTCGTTCATTTCCCGGTGTTATTTATAAATACAAATGTTGTAAATGGTGTGGTGTCACCTGGCGGTGCTCCCAGCGTGCCGAGCCTGCTGCCTGTGTGTTTTGGTGTTTCTGGGAGTACAGGGGTTCATCATTTGGGTTTGTTGGTGCACACAGTGCCAGGGATCTGTGGTGATCCCAGGGATCTGGGAGCGACCTCGCTGCTGGCAGGACACACCTGAGAGCTGTGCTGGGGCCAGGATGGGTCCCCTGAGGTGTGACCGCCCTTCCTGGGGCTCTCAGCATCCCCCGGGCCGAGGGCAGGTCCGTCCCCAGCAGGGACAGGGACAGGGACAGGGACAGGGACAGGGGGGATCCCCCAGCCAGGGAGCGGGGCTGGAGTTTGGGGTCCCTGAGCCCGGCACTCTCAGCCCCTCTCGCCTTCATGAACTCACCCCGTGCTGCAGCTGGGAGCACGTACTAAAGCTCTGAGGAGGCACGTCGAGCAGTTGTTGAGCAGCAGTTAGTGTTTTATTGGATTTGGAGTCAGACTTCATGGGCCGAACCCTCCCGGAGGGCGGGGCCGGGGAGCTGCAGGCAGCCCGGACTTACTGCGGATAATTGACTTTTCTCTTCTGGGGCCACCCTCAGTCAGAGTCACCTGAGAAACCTCCCTGGCGCTGCCTCTCTGCGGCCTCTGTCCCTCCCGGCTCAGCCATCAAGAGGAATTAAATGAAGCATCCCCCCCGGCCCTCGGGCTGTGAACCCCCCTGCACACAAACAAACCAGCACCGCTCAGCCGGGGACCCCGCTCCTGCGGGACTGACCTCCCACACTTGCTCCAGGCTCTGGCTCCGAAGTGCTTCCCTCATTAGTGGTCATGAAACGCGTGTGGAGCTGCTGCTGCGGCTCTGCCTCCCCCGGGAGGCCGGGGCAGAGCAATCCTGCAGTCCCTGCTCACAAATCACGCCAGGGCACCTCATCCCAGCTGCTTTCCTGGAAGCCTCCCTGACTCCTCCTCCTCTTCCCTCCAAAATAACGCAGTCAAGGTGACCGAAGGGCCTTGCAGGGTGTCCCCAAAGGCTGTGATGAGCAGGGGATGCTGCCGTCCCTGCCTGGGACACCAGCCCTGTCCTCTGTCCCCAGCTCCTTCACCTGCATTTGCTTGGCCTTGTGGCTGCCTGATCCCAGGACTGAATCTCTTCTAAAACAATTTATTCCTGTTATTCCATAGAATTCCTCGGTCTGGTACCAACATTTGCTTCCAGCTGCCACCTCTCTCTGTAGTCAGGGTAAAAATAAAAAACCCCAAACCCTCCAGTTGTGCTTGGAGCCCTTTGCCATCCATCAGCCAGGGGTCACGGTAACTGCAGCTCATATGCTCAGGTCTCGAAACCTGCAGGAAATCAGTCTTTGTTACATGTGAAATAAAGCAGTCTATGGGGAAAATAACCATAAATGTTCATTATTTGTACAGGAAAATCAATTTGTAGGCCAATTGACCAAATAAAGTAATACAATTTGCTGGGAAATCCCCCAGGTGTGGCAGGCAAATCGCGGAGCAGGGATGGAGGCGGAGGTTTGCATAGGGAGTGTGGGGTGGGAGGGACGTGGGACGGGACACCAGGCTGGAGAAAAGGAGTCAAACTGCAGAAAAGGGTACAGCCCATCGGGGGACAGGTACCAGGGAAAGGGGGAGAGGGGAAAACGGCCTTTTTTGGTGGTTTTACATCATTCTGTGTGTGATAGCGAGGAAGGTGCTGTGGGGAGGGGATGGTTTCTGTTCCAGCAGAACATGGATATGGGGAGGAACTCAACGATTCTCTTTGATCTCTGTGAGAGTTGCTCTCTGTGACAGTGAGGACTTACAAAAAAGAACAAAAAGACCGGAGCAAGGCCTGGGCCCATCTCCTTTGGGCTGTGTGGAAATCCCAAAGACCTCAAGTACGTTAAGGATGTGTCTCCAGAGAAGAAGAAGAGCAGAAGGCCCAGTCAGGTTCCTCTTGGGAAAGGATTTCAGGTTCTCTGGGAGGCTGTGTGCTCTCAGACCTGATGTGAGGAATGTTTGGAGGGAGCACTGGCACCTGGCCAGTGCTGGACCATTACTCTGCTCTCCTGTTTTTCTGCCGCTCCAGAGGTGCAGCAGCAAGGCGTGGGAAGAGAAGGGGAAATGTCTGAAAGCATCCGCGCCCTTTTGCTCCTTGTCTCTTCACCAGAGAGGAGGAGCAGGCAAGGAAAGAAAAAAGAGAAAAATCTGTAAGTTTTGCCTTTGTTTAGGAGATGGCAAGTGTTCCACACTCGGCTGGTGTAAGTTGACTTTTGCTCCATCAGAACTGACTTACGTTGCCTGAGGACCTGGCTTCACATCTCTGCTTCCTTCTTTGCAACCTCAGGCTGAAAGGGACAAAGTCATTTGATGTGGAAACAGACGCAGAAAACAAAGAGCAGGACACTTTTCAGCCTCCTTCCAAAGAGTTTTTGAAAATGGGTAGCTCCAAAGGCCTGATAGATTTTCTATCTTAGACCTACCTCCCTTCAAAGACTGGAAATTCCAGTTGGCTTTTCCCAGAAAAGCGTAGCTCTCGCTCTATTAACAAATTGTCCTTTGGGCTTTATAACTCACTGAGAGATTCTAAATGGGAAATGTTCCCTTCTGTTCCCAGATCTTGTTCATCTGTTTCTTTTGGGCTTCACAAAATCACGTTGTTAATATTGATGGGAAGAGCTGCAGCTTCCCTTCTGGGCAACTTTCTTTTGGGTTAAAACTTCCGTATTTTCTTCAATTATAGAGGGACCAAATTTCTCTGTGCAGCCTCAGCCTCCACACGTCATCCTCTTCCCCAAAGAGCTTCCAACATAACCGGTACAAACCCTCCAAACAGGATGGAGGGACAGGTACAAGGCAGGGAATGTGCTGGTGATGGCTTTTGTAGCAGGAACCTGAACAAGGAGGTCGAGGGAGCTGCTTGGGATTACTCAGGGAAATTGTGGTTTAGAATAATTTCCTTCTCTGGTGCACTTAAAGATAAGATACCCCGAACACGAGCTGGGCTCTCTGTGCTGGAGTTGAGAGCTGCTCTCTGAAGCAGCTGCTGACAGCCCAGCCCATCACTGAGGAGAGGCTCTGGCTGAGCCCCGGAGCCTGCTGGGCACAGCCGTCCCCGGGGTCTGTTGTGCCCTGGTTCCAGTTGTGGGACCTGTCTGGCTGTGCCCCGTTGCCTCCCTTGCTTCCTCCTCGAGTGGCTGCCAGGACCTGCAGAGCCCTTTCCTGGCCCTGGGGAGGGATGTGTCAGTCCCAGAGCCGGGAGGGTCTCCGTGGCCCACGCTGCCGGCGTTTTCTGCCCGACCAGTGCCGGCTGTGCCCTCCTGCTCCCTCTTGCTTTGGGCCACCCTCCTGCACTGGAGCCCTTCCAGTGTGACACTGGTGTCACTGGGAGGAGATGGTGGATAATAGACATGTCAGTGGCCAGGAGACAGGGCTGGGCTGTGGCTGGCAGGAGGCAGGGGAAGGGAGACCTCGGGAGCTCCTTTATGCACGTGTGCATGACTGAACCCTGGGCCAGGAGGTGGGATGAGAGCCTGGACACCTTCTCCTGCCTATGGCCTCTGCTTGGATGCAGCTTCTGGTGAGCCCAGGGCAGCAGAGCTGTGCTTGGGCTGGATTTGCTACTGAAACAGTGGGGCTGGGAGCATACTGGGCTGGAAGGGCTAATGAAGGCCCAGGGGACGGGGCAGGATTATCTTGGAAGGCAACCTGACCCTCTCTGAGGTGTTTACACTAATCACAGCTGAAGGTAAATGCAAACTCTGCCAGTTATTCTACAGGGGGATGTGTGGTCCCCACTGCTGTGTAATTTCCCTAATTAAAGCCATTCCACCAGGTTTATTATTTGGAAAAGCAAAAGAAAAATATCCCAGGCTCTCCGAACCTCCCCCTTTCCTTTTCCCTATCTTTATTATCAATAAAAAGAGAGAGAAAATGCTGTCTGGGCTTGAGGATTTCCTTCACATATGGAAGAGATTTAGAATTCTCCCGCTCCCAGCAGCTCACAAACCTCCCCTCTTACCTCCCCCCAGCACTCCCTGTCTGCTCCCTGTATTTCCCAGCTTTACGTATGTAGAAGGAATGCACGGGCTGGTTTTTTCTGCAGGTTTTTTATCCAATAGTAATTATTTTTGAGGGTTGAGTCACAGGCACGTGAATCATCTTGCAAACAGCTTTGATATTTCGACGTGTGAGCCAATTCTTGGGGCATTTGCATTCCTGTGCCTTTCTTCTGGCCCCGGCCTGGCTGCCCGGTGTCCGCAGGGACTGCACCTGCTGGTCTGCTGGGGTCAGCTCCCGCCGGCATCGGATGTCCAGGGTTTCACGTGGGCTGGCCAAAGCTTTGCTTTCATGTGCATTGGGTTTTGGTTTTTTTTCTGTGGAGCTTTCTTGCCTCGCAGCTCTTGGCCTTTCCATGGCTGGGATCAATTAAAGGCTCACCAGGGACTCTCCCGGCGAGGGCTCTTCCCTTCCCTGGCTGCCTCTCGGTGTCACACCAGGGCGTTCAGCTGTGCTGACCCTGCTGCAGCTCCCAGGGCAGGAAACCTTTCCTCCCCTCCCTTCCTGTGTCTCCCCCAAGCCCCGAGCTCTCCGCCCCTCATTCCGTCTGCGAGCTCTCCCAGGCCTCTTATGCAACTCCTTGGATTTTGGGATTCTTGGCTGGGAGGACTCTCCAGGGGAGAGCCAGGAGGGGCTGGATGGGTGGGGGGAGAAGGATTTGATTTTGTAACTCCGCTGACCCTGCTCAGCCACACAGAGCGGAATTTCCCCCATCTCTCCAGAAAGGAAGAAACATCCCCAGTGTTCTCCATCTTTCTGATGCTCCTTTCCTTCCGTGGCAGAAGGATCAGGCTTCCAGACTTCTCCACTCCCAGAACCTGCTGATGTTCCCAAGTTCTTTTTTTTGTAATTGCAGCTGCATCTCTGGACTCGGGTAACTTCAAATCGTGTGCTGGTACCCATCTGATTTTTCCGGGGGAAAGGAAATAATTCCTGTCTGTGATTTTCTAAAAACAAAGCCACCCCCCACCCTGACAATACTTTAGAGAGGCAATGAAAGCAATTAATGGTGTCAAAAGACCCTGGGAGGGTGGAGTGGGGAGAGAGGGAGGGCCGGGCTGACGCAGGAGCGGCGCGGAATTGTCGGGGGAATGGAGGGTTATTGACTCCAACTCCAGCTGTGCTTCGTTAGCTGGAACCATAACCCACAAAATTAATCTTTAACAATGTACGAAGGGAGGGGAGCCCTCGAACACGAGGCTGTTCTGCAGTGCCCTCAACACTCAGCCCTCGCAGAGGCTTTGGAGAATTGCGGAGACGTTTGACTTTCTGCTTGCGTTAATTAAAGAGCGGAAAAGGGATGTTCTGCTCCCCATCCAAGGGCTGGGGGAATCCTCGTGCTGGGAGAGGAGGCTGCAACCTCCAAGAGGTTCCCTGAGCTGAATCAGTGCTGGGAGCCACCTTTGGCTGCTCTCAGGCGTTGCTGGGGCTGTTGGAGGGTTCCTGGGCCAGAATTCTGCACCAGCACCTGCCCTGCCCGGCTGTTCCCCCACAGGGGTGTCTGGAGAGCAGCTCCTCTCTGGGGCCGTGCTGGGCATGTTCTGGAGAGGTTTTTGTGTTTGCAGCTTGGACCAGAGCCCTCTCAAGTCAACGGCAAGACAATTGATTTTGGAGCAGGTTCTGGGCCAGGCTTCTGGCTACCTTTGTGCTTAATTTGAAAGTGATGTGTCTCTGCTGGTGGATTCCTCTAAACAGATTAGGGAAGTGCAATTGATTCCAAGCTGGCTGTAGATGAATATAAAAGGCAAAATTGATTGGCTCAGTCTGTGTTAATTTTCTGGGGATGCAGGGACGTAGTAAAGAAATAGATAAAACACCCCAAACCTGAGGGTAAGAATACAAAGCAAACAGGACTTTAAAAATTGCATTGTTGGGGCTGGAATTCCAGGATTTACAAGGAACAGCCCTGGTTCTTCTCCCCTTTTGGCTGAGTTTGCTCCTGTTGCTGAGGTGCTTTGGGCAGAGGCTGCACTTGGGGCACATTCCCTATGTGCACAGAGAGGGACAGGACTGGAAAAACACCTTGAACACAAAAAGTATTTTGAGGGCAGGAGATGCACAGTTCATAAAGTGCATGGTTTTCTCCACATTTTCCCATTTTTGTGCCATTTTTGGCCCGCTGCTCCCATCTGCTCTGGGTGCTGCTGCTCACAGACAGCTGTTCTTGGCTGGGACCTGCAGCTCAATGGGAAAAGCCACTGTGGCTCCTTGGGGTGATGCCTTCCAGATGGGTTTAGCTTGTTATCACAGCGATTAGGGCTGCCCTTAATGACCACAACTGGAATTTATTGACAAAGGTAAACAAGTTTTTGTTTGGTATTTGTGGAAAGTTCTTAATTTGTTTAATTAAAAAAGCATGGGCTCTTCTATCAGCGTTCCTCCCCTGCAGAGAGCCTGACTGGCTTTCCCAGGACTTCTGCCTTTTGCCAGGTTTATTTGGAAAGTTGAAATCAATTATTTTCAGAGAAGCTGTTACTATTCAAGTGTTCCTGTACATTTGTTGTCCCTGTTTCACACACCTTTCCCCCTGTCCAGAGAATGTGCACGGAACTGTGGTCTCACTTGCCCTCGTTAGGGTTCCCATCCCAGTCCCATGATTTTGTTGGCTAAAATCGTGGATTCTGTGGGGAAGTGGCACTGCAGCCTCCGTGGTTTCCAGTGTGTTTCCCTGTGTGAGAGGAGCCTGCTGCTGGCTGGCACAGGCAGGTGACCCTTTCCAGCCCTGCATCACCTGGACCATGACTTCCCTGGGCTACTGGCAGAGCTTTAACTGAATGGTGACGTGCAGATATTTGGTAGGAAATATTCTGGAGACAGAGATTGGTGCCTGGTTCTGCTGCCACCTCCTTTCCCCTCGATGTGGATGAGATGCAGGCGGGGAGTGAAGGGCTGGGAGAGGCTGGGAGTGCATGGCCTGGGTAGAAGTGGAAGGATTGGATACAGAAGTGCCTGCGCTGGACAGTCCTGTGCAGAGTGAGCAGGACAAAGTGTGAGCCCTGCAGGGACTGACAGCTTTGGAGAGGAGCTCCTGGGGTCCGAGATTCCTCACCAAATTCTTGTTTTCTTCTCTTTCCCTCTCGCCCTCTCCCATCCCAACCCATCCCAGAACCGGGGCCGCCTGGCAGAGAAGAGGACGATCCCCCTGCCCCCCACCAGGATCCCCAAGAAAGAGCTGAGCTCGATTTTCTCACACAGCGAGGACAGCGAGGAGAGCGACAAGAGCAATGGTCAGCACCCCGAAGTGAAGCAGGAGGAGGATCTGCACATCAGTATCATGAAAAGAAGGTACTGCCCTGTCATTGCTGGACTGCAGGGCAAAGACACAGAAACTGGGCAGAGGGGGAGCAGCCTTGCTGAGCCAGCAGTGCCCCAGGGAGTCGCCTCCAGGGGCTGAAACCACCCTGCTGATGTCACCTTTCAGCTCACAGAGGGCAGCTGGGTGGTGTTTTTTCACTTACTCAGGTTTGGGGTGAGTGAGGCTCTGTGTGGCCTTGGGTTTGCACTGAAGGGTCTGGATTTGCAGGTAATCAGTTGTGTCTCACTCCCTGTCCAGGGCTCTGTGTCTTTGTGGCCAAGGAATTGCACGACCAAGAAATGTGGGTTTATCCACAGCTGTCTGAAACACAGAGGTGTGGGGGCCCCAAATCCTGCCTTCTGCTTTCAGTTGTGCTCAAATTCTGACGTAATTAAACTGGGGAACTGAGTGGTGGGGAGCAGGGTTTGGGAAGGGGTAGCAGCAAGGTGTGGGGTTCTGTGTTTGATTACAGAGCATCCTGAGAGCCTCTAGGGGCGAGGGAGAAGTGATGGAGCTGCAGGAGGGAGGAGTAACTGCTTGGTTTTGATCCTGGTTTTCTCTGTGCCGTGGACATTCATCCTGGATTGTGCAGTCCTAGAGGAAGAGGAGAAGGGATTGTCTTGAGTTAGCTCCTGGTAACCCTCACCTGGTCTCTCCTGTGAGACCTCAGTGCCCAAAATATTCAGCTGCAACATTCTGGGTTCTCTCACCCCTCTGAAAAACCAGGACTTTCAGAAAATCTGTAACTCCAGGAAAATAACCCCCTAAAGGCACCGTGCCTCAGCCTCCCGTGCAGATCATCGCACCTCATCTCGGCTGTCATCTCCCTCTGATGCACACGGGGCTCAGAGCCTGAGACAAGCCCTATAAAAACACAGCAGAGGGAACTGAAGGCCTGTAATTGCTTTTCTAATGTTTTATGTGTTCCTTGCCTGGGAGTAGATCAGCGTTTCCCCCTCACCCCCGACAGATGCTGGCACCCTCAGCAGCTGAGGGCTCGGAGCAGGGAGACAAAAGAGCAACCAGCTCTTCCCATAAAACCCTCCTGTAATTAAAGTCTGGGTTTATCATTGCAGCTGTCCAGGAGCCGTGTTCCAGGGTTATCTGCTGGAAATGGAAAGGTGTTTGGGGAATGGATCCGGGCTGTGCCCATGCTCAGGGGCCACAGAGCACAGGGAACCCTCCTAATCAGTTCTGGTGAACTGCCCTGCTTCTCCTGCCCCCTTTAATTATGCTTTTAATGCTGCAAAATTACAGTGCTAGATTGTCTCATTAGGAGGGAGAACAACATGATAACTCCGTAATTGATAATGCTGGGCCCCCCAAATATAAAGTGCTCTTATCTTAAATCTTTAATTACTGTAATTGCTTTGCCTTGTTTATTCAGAAATGAAGGAAAAATGTTTGGCAGCTCTTAGGCAGTGATCCCCCAGCTCGCCATGGCTGTGCTCTCAGCAGTTCTCCATCAGGGTGTCTGGAGGTCTCCTGGTTAAGCTTTATTTCCGTGGAGGAGAGCAGGATTCTTCCTGGCTGGGTTAAACTCCCAGTGCTTTTGTACAGTTGTTCTTTTCCTTTTCCTGGGAGCTGTGGTACAGTGTTGGGGGGAAGCTGGAATAGTGGGGCAAACGGGGCAGGCGGAATTCCTGTGAGTGCAGAAAAAAGGGAAAAAAGAGGAATTCAGTGCTCAGTGCCCAGGCAGGGAGCATCCACTGCTCCCACCCCCAGCATTCCCGAGCATTTTGTCCCTTGGACAGGGGTCCCCCAGCCCCCCTGTCCCAAAGAGGGGGAGACTGGGCACTTGAGCTGCTCCCGAGCCTCGAGTGAGGAGCACCTGCCCCCCTCGTGCTGGCCCCGGTGCCGGTGGCAGCAGGGCCGGGCTGGGGGTGGCCAGGGGGGCTCTGGGGACAGCAGCAGCAGCACAAAGGCGCCGCAGCCCAGACACGACAGCTGGGCCCGGCAGGGACTGCGCCCCATCTGCTCCTGCCCTAATTCACCTGTTGTGTCCTCCCCCGGGGGCCGGGGCTTTACTGGCCCCCACTGAGAGCAGAAATAGGTTAAACTGGGATGGGAAAACAAGGCCAGGCCTCAGCAAACCTGTGCTTTCCTCCCGCCCCCCTGGATGTGCCCCCTGCACACCTGCCAGTGCAAACACCTGCATCGCTGCTTTCAGCACTCGGCCTTTCCCTTTTCTCCTGTTCCCGGTCTCATTTGTGGTGTTTCCTATTTGTGGTGTTTCCTATTTGTGGTGTTTCCTTCCGCTGCTGGCACGAGGGAGGCTTCCTGCTGCTTTGAGGGCTGGGCACTGGAGAGGGAGAGACTCTGGGGATTGACCAGGAGTTGGAAGTTTCCTGGCTGGTCCCTCAGCTCAGCCTCACACAGCGAGTTCCTCTGCGATGCTGGGCACTGCCCGTGGCCTTCAGAGGAGATGGGAGGCAGAGAGAACCTGCCCTGTCTGTTCCTGCAGCCCTGGGAAGGGGCAGGGACCTGCAGCTCCCACTGGAGTCAAGCATTCAGCTCATGCCAGCTGATGCCCCCTCCTTCCCAAAGTGTCCCTGTGCTGGGAGGCTGCAGCCCTCAGCTCTGGAGGTTGTTGGGACAGCGCTGCAGAGCAAAATCCTTTTCCTTCCCTCAGATTGCAGCTTCCTGGAAACGCTGCTCCTTTACAACACTGCCTACAAGCAGCGGCTGTGTCGCTGAATTCCCAGCTCTGGTTAAGCTGTCCTGGCTCTCTGCTGGGGATGTTTCTCCGGCTCTGAACATCGTTTTTGCTGTTTGGGGAAAAGGATGGTGTCAGTGTTGGGCGTTTCTGTATCGGGGTCACCTGTGCAGTTATTTCAGTCACAGTAATACTGACAGGGCTGCACTGGTGCAGTGAGCACAGAGCAGAATTCGGGTGGAAACTTTGCCTTCAGGAAGCCTTTTTGCTTTCTCACAGACTGTTGACCAAGCTGCCTCTCCCCAGCAAGCTGAGCTAAAATTTAGGCCAGTCTTGGCTTTTGTTACTGCCCTCTGGATTATCCTGGACACCAAACAAGGGAAGTGGTGGAGTCACCATCCCTGGAAGTGCTCCAGGAACGTGTGGATGCGGCACCTGGGGACGTGGTTTAGTGGTGAACGTGGCAGTGCTGGATTAGAAGTTGGACTGGATGAGCTTAGAGGGCTTTTTCAGCCTTAATGATTCTATAACTCTAATTTAGATTCTGCAAATTCCATTGCTCTGCAGTAGTTTGGGAAGCTTTAACTTCCTTACCCTCACAGGGAGATTCCACCCAGCTCTGATAAAGGCATTACCTCAGCCTGGGAGCTTTTCCACCCCGAGGTGCAGACTGCCTGTCAGGATCTCCGGGATGTTATCCCAGGAATCTCCGGGCAGATGAAAGCCAGGGGAGCCAGTGAGGAAGGCTCAGCTTTAACAGCAAGATCCTCACATGCTGCTGGATTTAAGCCCAGCATTGTCTTGTGGGTTGATGCATTTAATTCCTGCTTTAAAGAGTGGCCTCTTCCATTGGTGTGGGAGGGGAGGGAGAGAGGAGAAGTGCAGTGACAGCATCTGAGCTTGAACAGGGTGGGTCAGAGCAGCTTTGTCCAAGTCCCCAGCAACGTGGGGTGGTGTGGCTGAGGATGAGAGCAAAGCTCAAACACCTGCTCAGAGTGCTGGGAAGGTGCCATTGACCTACTGGGGACGTGAGGGGAAGAGAGGGGGAAAATGGCCACTCACTTCCCAGGGATGCTGCAGGGTAAAATGTCACACACCGCAGGAAATCCCTTCTTGCCCAGGAGGGAGATGTGGGAGCAGCAGAAAAGGTGAAGTGTGAGAAGGGAAGGAAATGAGGTCTTGCCCCACAAGTGCTCTTGGCAGCTCTCCCATCTCCTTGGCTCTGACCCTTGCAGCAGCAGTTCCGTGCTGGAGAACAACCCACATGCCCCAAGTGCCTGTCTCCTGCTGCAATTGTCAGGCCATTCTTCCAGGAACCCTGGATGAGATTCCCTGAATCCCTCTTCCCTCCCTGCTCAGCTTTCTGAGTGCTGGGAGGAGCAGGGGGGAGAGAGGATCCAGCTCTGTCCATCCAGCCTGGCATCCCGAGAGTGGCACCTGCCAGGACAGCTGCCCTGCAGCACTGGGATTTCCCTGTTTCCATCCTGTTTTCCAGGGCACCTTGGATTCCCAGTGGTCCTGGTGCTGCTGGGCTGTGCTGGTTGAAGAGAAAATCCTAAATTCCCCTTCACCAGTTCCTGCAGGGCAGGCAGCTGAACCACAGGATGTGGGCACAACCTGGGCAATATTTTTCTCTTCTCTGTGGCTTTGCCTGTGTGGAAAATGGGGAGGCTCAGACAAACTCCCCCCAAAGAAAGAGCTGGCCTTGTAATTCAGTGGGTAATTCAGCAGGGAGGGGCAGCTGTGGGGCAGAGCTGGTGGGGTTTTTTGGCCCAATTCACAGCCCCGCCCCTCAGCACAGGTTCCCTCTCGCTCCAGCGGGTTTGGGGTGAGGCTCCTCAGCCACAGCTGCTTTTGCTGCCCGGGGCAGGGGCTGCAGGGCTGTTCCAGATGTGCAGAAGTGCTTTTGGCTTTCTGATGTCTGCAGCCTTTCAGGGAGCTGCACCTACAGGAGGTGATGGGAGCCCCCAGCCAGGAGCCAGCAGAGGGTCCCTGGCAGGCGCTGGGAGCCCTGGGAGGGTTTGGGTGAGGATACAGCCCCGCTGCCAGGCTGCCCTCAGGGGCTGGGGCTGTCATCCATCACAGTGACACGGGGACACGGCCTGGGCACGGCCCTCCCCGAGCTGGGGACAGCAGAGCTGCAGAGGGGACACCCAGCACGGAGGTCACCCCTGGGGTGCTGGGGGTGTCTGGTGCCGAGGGGAGAAAAAAATCCATCAAAACCCCAACCCCCCCCGGCTGCTCTGCCTTAATTTAGGATATTGTTCATCCCAGCCTGCTACTCCTGCCTGTCACAGGCAGAGTGACAGAACCCCGAGTTAATTTCCGAGGTGGGAAATTGCTGACAATTTATTTCCAGCTGGGGAGGGAACAGGGCACGGACACATTTGGGGGTTCTGCCTAAAATGTCAGCACTGAGCTCGTTCTGCCTCCTGTGAACGGGGCCTGGGAGCTGAGACAGAGCCCTGCAGCCCCTGCAGCACTCAGAGAGAGGGAATGGAGCAGGAGAGGGTCAGGATGGAGCCAGGAGAGGGTCTGGATGCAGCAATGAGAGGGTCTGGATGCAGCAGGAAAGGGTCTGGATGCAGCAGGAGAGGGTCTGGATGCAGCAGGAGAGGGTCTGGATGCAGCAATGAGAGGGTCTGGATACAGCAATGAGAGGGTCTGGATGCAGCAGGAGAGGGTCTCTCGGTGCTGAGCAGCTCCTGGGTCCTGCTGTGGACTCAGAGCTCCAAGGGGGGCTGGGCAAGGCAGGAATTGGGGCTGTGGGGGTCCCCAGGGGGAGCAGGGTTTGAGGGGCAGGAGATGAGCGCTGAGCCTGTGCCACTGACCTCTCTTTTGTTTGTTGACAGGATTCACACCCACTGGGACTTAAACATCTCCTTCCGAGAGACCTCTTGCAGGTACCATTTTGGGGCACCTCTCTGTATGGTAGGCTGAGAGTTTCTGATTTGTTACTGGATGCTGGTGGATGTGAATGAACATTTCTGTCAGTGCTCGGGGGTTTTTTTTCCTTCCTCCCTTTGTTCCTCATTCTCCCCTTCCCACACACCCTCTCTTCTGTTTTTATTTTGGGATAAGTTGTGGGGTAAAGAGTCCCTTTTATATCAGAAGACAGAATTGATGAGACTTGTAAAGAAAGCCCAGTTTTTATGTTCACTCTGGCCCCAAGAAGGTGGAAATTCATAAATTGAAGCTCTCCAGTTGCAAACATGAATATTCCTCAGTGACTCTGGGTCAGGTGATACCCCAGGCGTGGTGCTTTATCTCCGTGTGCTGCCAGCACTCACAAACTCTTTTAAGCCTTTAAAAATCCAGCTGCAGAAATTTGCACTAAAAACTGGGATTTTGAAAGGTCTCTGTTACACTGGATTGCCAGACCAGGATGCAGCCCTTGAGTTGTAGAAAACTGCTCCTTTTCTAGAATGAGAACAATAAATCTGAGCAGCTGTGAAACTTCTTGGGGAGGAGAAAACAGAGCAGGAGGAGGCAGATGAGGGCAGGACAGTGCAGAGCGAGGGTCTGTGAGTGCTCCATCCACACGTGGGTGCTGTGAAAATCAGGATTTGCTCATTGGGATCTGCTGGCAAAGAGGAGCCCAGTCACTACTTTGACTTTTGCTAAAAGGAGTTTTTGATGTTTTGTGTGAACCTGTTTAGCTGGAGATTGAAAAAAGGGAAATAGTGCTGCTGGTGGAGCAGAGGGCCATGCCCTGTTTTTCACTGACCACTGGAGTGTGAATAAACCTTGGCCATGGCAATGAAGGTGGGAAATCCGTGTGGACTCGTGCTCCAACAGGGAACAGTGAGGGCAAAGGAATTCTCTGGTGTTTAACTAAGCACAGACCATGTCTCTGAGCCGTAAACTGCCATAATCTGTAAATTTTCACAAACCCCACCCCACAGTGGGTGCTGCAGCAGGCCCAGCTCAGCCAGCACCCATAAAAACAGGTTTTTGAAAGGCAGCCCTCAGAATAAAACCCCTGGTTTGCTGCTCTTAAGCTTTTGGGATTCTCAAATACAAAAGGATGGATTCCTTCCAGGCAGACCCTTTCAGGATAAATTTCAGCCCAGAGCAGAGTTTTATGGCTGAGTTATAAACTCCTAAAAGGCAGAGGTTTGGGATGGAAGTGCTGACAGTGCCTTAATTAATGGCCCTGTGAGCAATGGTTCTGCACAATGGCAGCTGAGGGTGCCAGCACCTTTGGAAATTAAAATCCCTGTCTTAAAAAAAATAATTCTGAACTTGCAATGCATAGAATAAAATAATGGTCTGGTTTTTATGGCAAATACATTTCCTGGGCTTCCTCAACCTGACTGTTCCCTTCAGGTTTAGCTCTGTCCTGGAAGGAACCTCAGTAATTCCCCTTGGGAACAGAAGTTTTGCTTTTCCTGATGAGTCCAGCTGTCAGAAGCTGCCCATCCAGCCCATTTAGAAGGAAAAAGCCTGTTATGCTCTGTGGCAGGAGAAGGATTTTGCGTTTATATGGCACTACAGAAAAAGGTTTTCTGTATTTAAGTGGCCCAAATTGCCACGCAGCCCTGTAAAACAGATCTCCAATCTACCCCGGGCTGGCAGAGAGGTTTAGCTGACCTTTTTTATCAGTGTCCTGCACGGCTGAGCACGGGGGAGTTTCCTGGGTCATCCCCAGACTGTGCCAGGAAATCCCTGAGATGCCCCAGGGTGCACAGAGCCACCACCGAGCCTGAAATCAGGCAGGGCTGGCAGAATTTCCCCCCCCCTTTGCCATGGCTTTGTCTTTGATCTTCCTTTCAAGCTGTCAGAGGATACCTGGATCCATTGGATTCAGCTGCCTCAGGATTGCTGGATGCACTGCCCTGGATAAAAAGCCATTTAATTGGGTACAAATCATTCCCTAGACAAAGAACCAGAGACTGAGGATCAGGGAATTGTCCTGGAAGGGAGATTGGGATCTCTCTGTGCCTTGCCAAGTGCTTTGCTCCTTTCCCTTTTAAGCTTTGAGGTCGATACAGGTTTGGGTTTATGTTTACAGCTCGTTTTCCTCCAGAATTTCCTGTGTAAGGTTGAATTCTCTTGTATGGACTCACCGTGCCTGGAATAATTTGCTGGAATGTGGTCAGTGAGTGATGCTCTGCTTTTAATTCAAGCTAAGCCTGTCCAGTTTTGAAACACAAAGGTTCAGAGCTGGTCTCTGCCCCTCTCAGCACCCCAGGCAGGATCACCCTGATGGGGGGAGGCATCTCATGGAAATAACGGGGGAATAAAGAGGAGTTCCAGGCAGGAAAAGGATTTTCCTTCCCTTTGTTGCCACCTGATGTCTTGAGGGAGCTGCAGGGAGGGGAGTGAGCAGCAGGTAAGAGGCCAGGGTGTGTTATTGCCACGTCCTGGTGCAGCTCAGGACACTGGGAGCTTCCTGGGCCTGCCAGGGAATGCTGTTTCCAGCTGTTTCCAGCTGTTTCCAGGTGTTTCCAGGTGTGTCCCACGTGAAGGCTGCGTAAGGAGAGGGAAGGAAAACAAAGGCAGCATCTGCCCAGAGCAAATAAAATGCATTTAACAGCCAGAGGTTAAGCAGAGATTTCAGAGGTATTGAACCAGCATTCCTGGTTGGACACCACAGAATTGGGATGTGTTTTAGACAGGAGACATTTGGCCAAGAGCCTGTGTGTCCCTGTGCACGTGGACACGTGTGGTTAAATCTGAATAAAACGTCCTTTTTGGGCCTTGGTTTAAGCCAGGCACAAACTGTCACTGAGCCAGAGCTGGGTTTAAGCAGCGGTGCTCAAAGTGGAGTGTTGGATGTGCAGGCTGGGTCGGCGAGGTGCAGCTGCAGCCCTCGGGAAATCGTGTTTGAGGGGGAATGGAACAGGGGAGGCAAGAGGAAAAAGAGCATAAACCAGGCCAAGGGGAAGGAGGAGATGCAAAATACCTGGGAAATGAGATGGGAGAAGCAGACAGAAGGGGAATTCAGTGATTTAGCTCCTTCCTTTGGAAAGACACCCAGGGAGAGGAAAGGAGAGCAGGGCAGGATTAAGAAGCAGCTGCTGGTGAAGGTGTCAAGGCTGCTCCTGACTCAGCAGAGAGCTCTGCTGTGTGACACAGGTGACGTTATCGAGTGCCACAGCATCCTGCTGCTCTGCCCTGCCCTTTCAGGATTGATAGAGGATGGCTTTGGGGCTGGCTGTTTCTATTTTTTTTTCCGAGCAAGCGTTTGCTGTCTAACCTCGGAGAGCTGGAGCAGGGACTGAAAGGTCAGGGGGAGTTTTTAGCAGCTGGAGGCTGAACGTGACCCCTGAGCAGCCTCAGCCTTCAGCAGGTGCTGCTGCCAGAGCTGGGCTTTGTCAGATGAGAGCCTCGGAGCTGCAGAAACCAGGCAGGGGCACAGGGACCAGAGTGTCCCCAAACGGGGACCTGCCCTCACCCTCTGCCAGTCCCCGATTGCTCTCGTGGTCCCAGCTGGAAAAGCTGATGCTGAGCTGAATGAGTTGGGTTTTGCCCATCAGATAAAGTCAGGGCAGAGGAGACTGGGGAGATCCCAGCTGTGTGTGACCTCCAGAGCTGTTCCCAGAGCTCCTGGGGACTCGGGAGGACAATTCAAAGCTGGTTCTTGACTCTATGGAAAACTTTAAAAGTCTCCAGTAAGACACCATGGGTGTGTAAGCCATGCCCTGGTGTGGGGAGGGCTTTTATTCAACATCAGCCTGAATTCAGCCCATCCAGATCATTTCTGCTCTGGGTTTGGGGCATGGGCTGCTCAGGGAAATACTGTAATCCTCATCCTGGATTTTAAGGAATCAGAGGTACCTGAGTGGCTTCTCCCTTTCTTGTCAGGATAAGGCCAAACAAGGAGAAAATTTGGAGTGCTGAAAAGTATTACTTAATCTGAATTAATTATGCCATCATCATTTCATTAGCAGCACTTTCTGCTCTTGCATTCATTCCCAGGAAGATTTATTTGGCTGCAGGGATGGGGTAGGGAGAGGAGACCATTTATGGACTAGCAGAGTCTCAAATGGTAAAGGGGAATGGGGAGTTAAATAACCAGTTTTAACTTTCATTTAAAGCTAAAATGATATTTCAAATAAAGGTGAGAAAAGCTGTCAGATACCTACAAGAAAAGGGGGAAAGTTTATTAAGTGTAATTCTGGCCATGTTTATCCCCAGAGGAGAGAGGTCTCATGGACCTTTTGTAGGGTATCCTAAAGGATTTGGGATAAACTGAGCATCTCAAGGACTCTGTGTATTTTACACAGACAGGATTGGGTGCAGCCTTGGGAAGGATTCCCGATAGCTTTTAGTTCATACAATCAAAGACAGAATCACATCCACCTGCTTTTGGATCCAAGGTTCAAGGGCGTGGTCCTGGAACTGGAGATTGTCTGAGCTCCCTCCTCACACCCTTCTGTGGGGTTGGGATGATTTGGACGAGTCCTGAACACCTCGGTGATGTGAGGGACTCCTGTGGATCCTCCTTCCCTCTGCTCGGGGTCTCCCCTCCTGCCCCAGCCCCAATTAAAGCTGCTCAGCCGAGGATTTTAATATTTCATCAGCTCGAAGCGGGCGGCTTGATGAGTGGAGAAGATGAGGGGAATTTGGGATATTTAAAGAGCCCTCATCTCCAGCAAGCCCAGCAGCTGTGTCAGCCACACATTCCTTTTACTGGCTGAGCAAAACATCTGTTTGTGTGTCCCTGACAAGTCCAAAACTTCCTCCCCATCTCTCAGGATGGTGTAATTCCATCTTTTTTTTATTTATGAGCTTGCTGAGCTGAATGACAAAGCAGGCTTACAGTAAAAACATCTTCATACTTATTTCCACCTTATTTTGGAGTTGCCAGCCCTACTGATCATTTTTATGAACTGTCATGAGCATTAATGAAATTTTATGGGCATTTTGCTCAGGACATTGCAGGATGATTAATTTGCTTTTTCAGGCTGAGGCTGCAGGGAGATTTAGGGCTGTGCTGCCCATGGGCAGGGTTGGGATTTTCAGGCCTCTCTGCTCCCTCCAGTTGGGAAAACTTGTTTACCCCTCCCTCCTCTTTTCCTTTCCCTCATTTCCTCCTTTCTCTCCCCTTTTCCTCGGTCTGGTGGGTGACATCTCGGGAGGTGGAGGTAGCTGAGAGGCAGAGGTGGGATGCTGGTGAATTGTTGTCTGTCAGACTCGTGTCTGAGAGGGACAGAGAGTGGCCCAGAGGGTTTTTTACCAATGGTGGAGTTTTAAAAGTTACCCCAAAGGCCGAGCAACAAAAACATAACCTGGGGTGACCACAGAGTGAGGGGCAGCTTTCCCTGAGCTTTGCCTGCTGGATTCTGTCTAGAGTGCAAAATTCCCATGGGGAGCAGCTCACTCCTGTGGCAGGGGGAATTTCCACGAGCTCCAGCAGGTCTCAGGCTGGATTCCTGGTGCCAGGGACAGTCTGAATCCTCACTGGGCACAAACCTCAGGCCCAGCTCCACGTGTGCTCCAGGATCCCACAGCAACCACAGGAGCTGGGATGGGTTTGGGAGGCGCGGAGAGGGAGCGGCAGAGGAGCATCGGGAAGTTCCTGTTGCAGGTCATGAAGTGAGGGTCAGGGGCTGCCCTGGAGCTGCTGGGGTGGGGGCAGAGGGGTGGGCAGAGGCTGGAGCAGGAGGTGCAGCCCCGCTGCTGCATCCCCTTCCCGGGGCAATGAGCCCGGCGGTGCCAGCGGGGGCAGGAGAGGTGACAGCATGGGCAGGAGAGGTGACAGCACCGGCAGGAGAGGTGCCAGCGGGGGCAAGAGGTGTGCCAGCGTGGGCAGGAGAGGTGACAGCACCGGCAGGAGAGGTGCCAGTGGTGCCAGAAGAGGTGACAGCATGGGCAGGAGAGGTGACAGCACTGGCAGGA
>VWZW01006876.1:246707-277633 GCA_013397115.1 Edolisoma coerulescens
TGCCAGCTGTGCCAGCCCGGGGCCGCGCCGCTCCTGCCCAGCCGGGACAGCCCCTGCTGCTCCCCCCACACCTTCCCCGTCACCTGAGCCCGCAGATCCTTGACCCCAGTCCTGCCGTGCCCAGCTTGAGGTCACGATCGGGGGATGCTGCGGGCTCGGAGCTCTGTGCAAGGTGATAATCGGAGGGAGGAGGGGACGCTGGGGCTGAGCTGCGGCTTTCCAGCTTTCCCTGATCCACATCCCTGCCCTTCTGCTGACTCAGTCCTGCCTTCGCTGCTGGGGTCAGGGACACTGACCTTGCCTGGCTGCTCGGGGACCTCCGGCCCTGGGCGGCCACGCCGGGGCACGGCCATGCACTCTGAGGGCAAAGTTATTCTGCAGAATTTCTTACCCCGGGCTGACTCTGGGCTGGGCTGGAGGGTGGTTAATCCTTGGCTGATTTGGTGCTCTGTGTGTGTGGGGGAGTCAGAGCTTGTGAAATGGGTTTTTTTCCCCATTTGGTTAGGAAGGTTTGTGTTCTGGTAAGGAAGAAGCTGAGAGGATTCATCAGTTCCTGGGAATAAACATTATTTTATTCCCAGAGCGCTGGGTTTGGCACGGTCAGGGTTGGGATGGGGGGTCTCTGTTCTGCTGAGCAGAGGCACAACTCACACATTTTTCCACTCTGAGCTGCCACCATTAACTGGGAGCACCAGGGGCTGATTTTCTGACAGGTTCTGTGCAGGAGGTCAGAGCAGGGAGACAGAGCAGTCCCTTCTGGGGCTTAAAAATCAATGAGTCCGTGATTAAATGGCCCACGGAGGCCGGACACTGCAGGTTAAGGGAAAATCAGAGATATTGGTGGCATTTTGTGTGGGGGCTGCAGCAGGAATTGCTCTTGCAGCTCTTCCAGGTCCTTGTACAACCCCCACATTTACCAGTAGAGGTGATTTTGTCCAGGGGCTGGACTGGAGTGCTGATGTTTCTTTAGAAGTCAGTTATTATTTTTTTAGAAAATGCTAACTAGGAAATCTGAGCACCTCTGAGTGCCTGTGTTGCACCAGCGCTGCCATCCCACAGTTGTGCTGTTACATAAGGTTGTTTCTCAGGGCTGTAATGATGCAACAGCATTTATGGACCAATCTGGGTTCTCCCTTTAATGGCTTCCATAAAAAGCTCGTTATTCCCTCCCCAGTCCCTGACTGATTTACATCCCCCCCGTCCCTGGGCGTGTGCTCCACTTTGGGCAGCCCTGAGCCACCTCTCCTTGTTGCTGAATCCTGGCTCCTTCAGGCTGGAAAAGCCCTCCAAGGTCATCAAATCCAACCCCTGACCCAGCCTTGCCAAGGCCACCACTGAACATGTCCCCAAGGGCCACATCCACAGGGCTCCTGAGCCCCTGCAGGGCTGGGACTCCAGCACTGCCCTGGGCAGCCCGTTCAGGGCTTTATGCCTTTATTTTGGGTAGGAAATGTTTCCTGATATCCCACGTAAAACTCCCCTGGTGCAACTTGAGGCCATTTCCTCCAGCAGCCCGTGACTCTGGCTGGGACACTGCTCCTGACACAGAAACTGGGCTTTTTGTGCTGCTGAGATCAGCAGAGAAGGGACAATCCCCTGTGTTTCTGCAGCTTCTGGTGATTTTCTCATCTCCTTGGAGCTCCTCTGTCATTGCTGGTTCACCAGCCTGGCCAGGCAGGGTGGGAGCAGAGGGTTCAGGGAGGGAAATCCCTGCGGAGTGAACGATCTGAACCTGCCACCTGAGCCAGGGGTGCCACTGAAACACGTCCTAGAAGCAGCCCTGGGTCCAGCCAGGCAGCTCCACCTGCCCTGGCCTGATCACTGCCCTCGTGTCTTCTCCCCTGCAAGCCCTGACATTCCTCCTTTTGCATATTGGATTTTTTCTTTCTTTATTGGAGGGAGGGGCAGAGGGTCGGGACAGTTTTACGGCCGCTGTATTGATCAGTAAAATTTAATATAATCCCTGCACTTACTGGGTGATCGTTAAGGGGATGGAGAGCCGGTGAAATGTATTTTAAAAGAAATATTTTTCCATTTTATTTCCTCCCCGTTTTACTTCCTGAGTCTCTCTTCTCTTCCAGTCTCCTCCTTTGCATCCCTTCAGAGATTTTGTGTTTTTCCAGCTTTCCTTTGATTTGATTAAGTATTAGGGAAAGAGGTACTCACGTCTGGTGTGGTGCTGGACTCATTCCCCATTCCCTCAGCTCTCTTGCAGTTTCTGGATCTGTGGAATTTTGTGTCTGTTGGGAATAGGGCTCTCTGGTTTTATCCCAGCTCTCTCTGGAGCTCCTGTGGCTGCAGCACCAGGTGGGCTCTGGTGTCTGGTGCCCTCTCCCTTTGCATCCCCATGGAGCAGCAGCAGCCCAGAGCTGCTTCCCTGACATCCCAGGGAGGTCTGGAGCAGAAAAATTACAGCTTGAGCTCCAAACTCACACAAATATCCTGACACTGGAGCAGCTTTTGTGGGTGCTGCTGAGAGGAGCTGCAGCGTGGGTGGAACTGCTCCTCTGCACAGGGAATGCCCTTTCCCTGCCTGGTGCTGAGCCCTGGGAGGCTCCTGGGAGTGACCTGGGCAGAGCAAACCCTGGCTGCCAGCAGGGTGGGAAACCTCTGGGAGGCTCCTTCAGGCTCAGCCCTGAGGAGGATGGGGCATCCGGAGCCAGGTTACTGCTCCCTTGCCTCCTCACTGCGGAGAGAGGGAGCTGCAGCGAACTGAAAGGCAGCCACTATTGAAAATTATTTAAATTTTGACCAAATTGTCTCCCTCCCCCTCTGCAATCAGTCCTTGCAGTCGCTGAGCAGCGCCGGGCAGAGCCACCAGGGCCCGCGGGCGCCGGGCTGCCCGAGCTCGCTGCAGAGCCCGACACTGATTTATGTTTTGGTTAATTG
This sequence comes from Edolisoma coerulescens, assembly GCA_013397115.1. NCBI lineage: Eukaryota > Metazoa > Chordata > Aves > Passeriformes > Campephagidae > Edolisoma > Edolisoma coerulescens. The sequence continues at coordinate 249,597 of VWZW01006876.1, forward strand.
TCTCCAGCCATTAGTCTGCTCATCCTTCTCCTCGTTAAAGATGCAGTTGCTGCTAATGTCTGTAAATGAAACACATTTGAAAGGCGTTGCTCGCAGTCTGGCTCTGGCTGAGCTGGTGCTGGGAGCTGCCACCTCCCCCGGGTGGGACCCTCGGGGACATCTGTCGGCACCTCTGCCCACCCCGGCTCTCAGGCCAGCAGCCAGAGGGGCCACGGGCCTGGGGGCTGCCCCGTTTGTCTCATCCCCTCCTGAAGTCACTGCATCCCAGAGTGCTGGCTCAGAACGGGCTGGGAGGTGCTGCTGTGAGGGACTGGGATGGAGAGGAGGGATTGAGTGAGGGTCCAGCACAGGGACAGGGCACAGGAGAGGACCAGAAGGAGCCTTGGAGCCGCTGGCTTCAGTGGTGGCCACTCAGAGGCTCACGGTGCAGATGCTGCTCCAGAAGAGATGATTGCTCCCAGATATCAGGCCCGGGGATTGCTGTGTGTCTGGTGCCTCAGCCTGGCCAGGCAGGGCTGGGAGCCAGATCCCAGAAGAAAGGTCTTGGGAGGCTGTCAGGAACAGGGAGTCACTTCCCAGCTGGAAAGGAAATCTGGATGTGGCCCACCAGCCATGCTCCCTCTGGAATCCTGGGTAAGTTCAGGAGTCCATCCCTGCCACCATCCCTCCCTCCATCCCTCCCTCCATCCCTCCGTCCATGCTCAGATCGTGTTCTCCCCAGCTGGAATCACACCTGTGTTCCTGCAGGTCCCCAAACCCTGAATTCCCAAACTGGGCGTTGCCATGGCGACCTGCAGCCCTCCAGGAGGCTCTTTGTCTCCTCCCTGACCTTTCATAAGCTCTGGCTCTCCCTCGAGCCCCCTTCCCTAATCCGGTTTTTAGGATACAATACTGTGGCAGTGGCAGGGCTCAGACTTTAATCAGCTTGGGAGTGCCCGAGGCAGGGCTGGGCTGCACCAGGGCACCTGCAGGGCTCAGACCCAGCTCAGCACAGGGCAGGGCCCTGCTGGGGCTGCAGGGGAGCTCCCTGGGGGAATTCCTGCCCTGGCTGGAATCCTCTGCAGGGGCAGGACCAGCCCTTTCCAACCCCCTCCATGCGGCTCCTTCCAGGTCCTGCAGGAATTGGGCTTTGCTGGGATCCCCAAAGAGATGTCTTGGATCTTGCAGGAGGTCCTGCAAGCTGGATATTCCTCTGCCTGCTGTATTCCCTGCAAGCCTGCGAGGCGGCCTTGGATAAATGCTGGACAGGGCCCCTTTTACAGGAGGTGGGAACAAAATTCCGCAGCTGACAGGTGGGAGTGAAGAACTGTGGAGTGGTTGGGTTGGAAGGGACCTTAAAGATGATCCAGTGACACCTCCCCAGGCCTGTGGCAGCACAGGGTCCTCTGTCCTGCTGGACCAGCACAAAATTCGGGGCTGGGATGCAGCTGCGGTGCTGCAGTTGGGGTGAGTGTGCGCAGAGGTGAGCTCTCAGAATTGCAGAAACTCTTCCCAGCCGAAGCACTGAGAGCTGGGGCTGTACCTGCAGAGCTGAGACTCCCGAGTTCAGCTTCATTAAGTGGCCCTGGGATGAGAGCAGTCGGTTGGACTTGGCTCTGTGCAGGTTCAGAGGGGTCTCTTGCAGGAATTATCTGAGTTTGAGCCCCAGGCAGGGCTGTCCCTTGTCGGAGTCCGCGCAGTGACCGGGGTGTGACAGCAGCTGCTGGAGCTGCCTTTGCTATGCAGAAAGATCTCAATTTTTCATAAAATCCTCTGGTTACCATTCATTCCCTTTTCTCCCACCAAGGCTGAGCCCCAGCTCTGTCCCACCTCTCCTTGTGCCAGGTGTAGAACAAGCCCAGGGCACCACGGCAGCCTCTGCTCCAAAGCTCCTGGGCCAAGGCAAAAGGAGCAGCTCCTGGGGAGTTTGATGTGTTAAAAGCTGTCTCACCCTGTTTGCCTTATCTCGAGCCTTCCCTTTCCTCTCAGTGTCACCTTGGGGTTCAGTTTGCCTTCCAGCAAAGTCGTGTTTTCCTGGGATTCTGCCTGATTCTATGGGTAAACGGAGTGGAGTTCAGAGCCTGGAGTGTGCCCGTGACCCTGTGTGGTGTCTGCCCCTGTGTGGAGCTGGGACTTGCTGATGCACCTTTGTGACCACGATGATTTTAATTCTAAACCTATGGAAAATCTCCTGAAAGCACTAAGATTTTGGGGGAAGAAAAACACCACTTCTGGTGTGGTGGTGCTTCCTTCCATGGAGATCTCCTGGGTTCTCTTTTCACTGGATATATCCCGGTGTTCTGCACTCCCTGAGTTTTGAGGAGCTGCTCCAGAGAGAGGGAGTTGCATTTTCCTGGTGGATAAAACAATCCCTCCTCGTAGCTGAACGTGTTTACACACCAGCGCTGCTCTGGGCTCGATTGGGATGCAAGGCACTGTGCAAATGTGAAGATGTAATTATCCCATTTTTCTCTTCCCACTCCCTGCTCTCCTGGCTCCTCTCCTCCGCCCTTTCCGGGCCTTGTGCTGATGGCAGCGTTTATCTGCATTTGTCCTCTGTCCCTGACAGCCACTTATTGATTGGCATGATTAAAAAGAACTGATAATCACTTCACATTAATCCCATAAATGACTTAAGACACCAAAATATTTGCATAATGCATCTTAAAGGTGGCAGCTAAAAGAGGATAAGACCCAAAACTGCTTGGCACAGGAGAAATGGGCTTCCCACTCACCTGTGGGCTTGCTTAAGTAATGAGCCTCGTGCTTGCATAAGGAGCGCTCCGAGGCGCTTTAGGGGGGGAGATGCGATGGGCGCTCAGAGGCTTTGGGATCCGAGCATCCCTTCCCCTGCTGATCCCGCTGAGGGACGGGGGATCCCGGGGGGAATCGCGGGGCTGTGTGTGTCTGCTGCCTCCCGTGAAAATCTGGAGCCAGACGCCCGCTGAAAGTACCTAAAGACTTTCTGTCATAAACTTATCTGATTAGCAGCGAGCTAGACACAGATTAGCCCCTGCTGCAGCCCCGGGGCTGGGCTGGCAGCACCGCGGTCTGCTGCAGGCGCGGGGGAGCAGCAGGGGGAGCGGGGGGATATTTAAGGCAGATCTTTGCCCGGTAATGCTGCAGATAATGCACCCTCCGGGCTGCCCTGCCGGGCCCAGGTGAGGACACCCGGCGGGTGGGAGCTGTGCTGGCCCAGCAGCGCGGGCCGGGGGCTCTGGCACGGGAGGGAGCTGGGCAGGGAGGGCGGTATGGCTGATTTGGGTCATTTTCCCCGAGTGTCTCCTGGCTGTCATCTTCCCTTCAGAGAAGAGGGCAGGAGGAAAAATAGCCCCGTTTGGCTCCGGGCGAGCCCCTGGTGCTGGGAGGATGGGGAGTTCAGCATCTCCTGCAAACAAACAAAAGGGAGATGCTCCAGCACTGCCAGCTCCTGCCCTGGGTTCTGCCTTGTTCTTCCTCCTCACTCTTTGTAGATCATGTATTCAGGAATATTTTGCAACTGGAGAGTGGTTTGCCAGCAAAAGCATTCGCCACTGAGCTGCAGTATCTGCCACAGTGAATTGGTTTTTGTGTTCTTCCTCTCCACAGAAGGAAAAAAAAATTAGAAAAAAAAGGACTAAAGCAGCCTAGTTAGCAGCAATGTGATGCAAGGAGAACAGGCTGAATTGCTGAATTGCTCTAACACAGTCTCTTTTCCCAGAAGGAAGAGCATTGTTTCAGGATCTGTTGGAGGGGAGAGTTGAAAATGGGTTTTGTAAATAAATGTGTCCCCTCAGCTCTGAGTAACGCTGCTGTCCAGGCTCGTGGTGGGTTTCTCTCTAAGGAGAAAAGCTATTATTCAATCAAATCCAGAAGCCTTTTGTCCCAGCAGTGATGGAATGGAAAAACTTCGGTTTTTAAGAATAGAAGGGTGGCAACTGATAGAAAACTATCAGTTATTTCAGTTCAAGTTTCCTATTAATTCTGGAGCAGATCTGCCAATTCCTACACTTTCAGTTTTTCCATCCTAGATGTGAGTCCTGGCCCACGCAAGTTATATCTGGCAGGGCTGGAATCAGCAGCTCTGGCAGCTGCAGGGTCCTTGATGGGAAATGAGAGGGGAACTTGGGAAGGGCTCTGCACTCCCAAAATCGAGGAGAGGTTACGGAGGCACCCCCTGGCTGGGAGGGAGGGGGGACCTCTCCTGCAATCCAGCAGGGCTGGAGCACACAAAAGCCTTTCCCAGCTGTGCTCACACGGGGAAAAATCAGTTCTGGGGGGGGAGCAGATGGGATTTCCTTAACGTGGGGTTTTTGTGCTCTGCTGCAGCCGCGACAGCGACCTCTCCACCATCATCTCCAACCTGCACCAGAGCCGCCAGCTCGTTATGCCCGAGACCCAGAGCCGCTGCGAGTTCAAGAGGAGCAGCCTGGACGTGGGGCTGGCAGCAGCAGGTGAGGGCTGGGGCACCTCCTGCTGCCCTGGGCTCGTGTTTGCCCTCCTCTCCCTTTCGCTCCCCCCGTCTGTTCGTTCTCCTGTTGTTTGTTCTGTTTGTGGTACACTTCAGCTGTAGGAAGGTTTTTAATATTCTGGCTAAAGGTGAACGTGGAAAGTGTTTCGTGGTGATGCTGAAGCCCTTTGGAGGTGCCAGCCCTGTGTTGTTCTCAAATCCAGTGGTCTGTGTTAAAGGAGCTTGCGCCAGCGCAGGAGTGAAATGTCCCCAGGGCTGGTGCCAAGTGAAGCAGAAAGGCCTTGCAGAGAGCATGATTTGATTTGTAATTTCATTAATCAGAGGTTCCCCACGCTGCTGCCGGGCCTGCCAGCTCCTCTGGGAGCGGGGTTGTTTGGGTTTCTAGTGCTACCTGGCTGGTTTTGGGTTGTTCCCCTGGTTTCAGCTCCACAGTGTGAAAACAGAAATGTTCCTGTGGGATCCTGCCCTGGGACTCCCTGGATGTCAGGAAGGGAGCGTGGGGAAGGATGGGCTGGTGGGAAATGTGCAGAAGTCAACAAGTGAGGCTCTGGAATAAATAAAACAAGATTTGCTTGTTGATTGCAGGATCCTTCAATTATAAATAAAAGTTGAGGGAAAACTGGGATTTATGCCAGGCTTTATACTGAGTGATCCCTGTCCTTCCAAACCAGAGCTGGATCTCTCTCTGTGCTAATTTAGGCCTTTCCTGAAAATCTGTCTGCCTGTGGATTTGTCCATATATTTTTTGTCAGTCATTCTGTTGAGTGTGTAAATGAACCCCAAATCCAGAGGGAACACCACGGCTGATACCCTTTGGGAATCTCTTTGGAGGGTGAAAACTTAAATAATGTCTTCAGTCCCATATATGCACAGGAGGGGTTTGTGGTGTCTGTGCCTCAGCCACGGGCAGCTCCCAGGCTTCGCTTTCACAGCTGAGTCTCTGATCCCATCATTAACAATTTTCCAAAGCCCCTTTCCCCGCACAACTCCACTTTTCCATTTTTCCCTGTGACCCTGCTCGAGTCTGTGTGGCTCAGCTGACCCTGGCTGTCAGAATGGGTTTCAATATTGTTTGCTTTGCAGAGAAACTGCTGGGCTTGATCAGCATTGCTGGAATTCTTTGAGACCTGTGGCATTCCAGAAATGCAAAGGGTTCCTCTCACTCCCATCAGAGGAAAAGATGAGGTGTAGAAGCTCTAATTCCTGTTGGTTACAGTTGGTGTTTGGGGTGCTCTGGTTCGTTTCTTAAATTAAGAAACTGTAAGAAATGGCCTCAAGTTGTGCCAGGGGAGGTTTGGGTTCAATATCAGGAAAAATTTATTCAGGGAAAGCTTTGGAAGAGGCTGCCCAGGGCAGTGGTGGAGTCACCACCCCTGGAGGTGTCATATGTGGATGTGGCACTTGGGGACATGGGTTAGTGGTGCTGGGTCACTGGTGGCGCTGGGTGATCTTGGAGGTCTTTTCCAACCTTAATGACCTTATGAAGCATTCAGTGAATGTCTGAGCAGTGAAAAAAAAAAGAGGCTCACACACACAAGAGGCCACCAAGCCAGTGACAAAGCTCTTGAGGACATGCCAGATTTGGGGTGTTTAGCAAGAGGTGATTGGGTTTAAAAGAGTCAGATGGGGGCTGGTGGGGAGAGGAGGTGTCTGAAGGGACAGGGGGCTGTGTCACCTCTCCCCAGGGACACTTCCACCCTGGTTTCCCTGCTGCAGCTCTCTCCCCGTGCTGGTTTGCTCGAGGGGAGGCTCTGCGGAGCTGCCAGCCCTGGCAGCAGAGCTGGTGCTGCTGCCCCAGACCCGAGGGGCAGACACAGGGTGTGCTGGGCTGTGTTTGCTGGCAGGGCTGGGAGGGGAGCAGGGTAATCATGAATTGCTCCAGACAGAGTTCCCAGAGGTGCTGCTGGCTTAGTCTGCAGGACTGGTTCTTGCTTAAACCATTTTGTCCCAGCAATAAGGGGAGAAGAACCTCGCCCCCAGCTGTCGGCCCTGGAGAACAGTTCTGTGCACTGGGTTATGGGAATCTCCCCCTCAGAAAGGCACCTGGAGATAAACAATGCTGAATAAATGATGCTGGTGCCATTAGGTTGGAAAAGTCCTGCATCACTCGTGGCTGGGAGCTGCACGGCTCTCGCAGGCCGCTGGCATCTGCAGCTGAAATGTTTCTGTTGCTGGATTAGGGTTGAAGTCGGGCCCGTGGTCCCAGTGAGGACGGGAGGAGCTCTCCAGAGGCTCCTGTGCTCCCCACGGAGCTCAGAGTGCTGCTGGAGCAGGACTCACCACTGCCTGGCCCTTCCTGGCCGTGCCTGAGCTTCAGCAGAGGACTGGGAACAAGGACAGCACAAATGGAAGGGATTTGCTTATTGCCAGCCCGTGGGGGCAGCAGAAAGGCTGAGGCTGGCAGGGCTGGCTGGTTTGTGATTAATTCTGTGAGGGAATTCCTTGGCTGGTGGTTACAGCCAGGATGAGAGGCAGTGCTGTCGTTTAGAACAGCAGGGACTGGAAAATCAGCAATACTGCACCTTGAATGGCCTTTGAAATGCAGAAAGGGGCTGGAATTAGTGACAAATAATTGTGTGTAGCTCTGGGGCTTTTCTGACTTCTGGAAGGTGGGGAAGGCTGGAGCCAGGGCTGAGGCCAGAGCTGAGGCCAGAGCTGCCTGGGGCTGCTGGGGGTGAGGTTGGCTCCCTGTGCAGGGCAGAGGGGTGAGCCAGCCCTCGGGGCTGCCAGCCTGCACAGGGAACGGGGAGAACCCACCTGGAAAAGCAGCTTTGGTGGTTCCCAAAGCTCCCAGAACAGTTTCCCTACAAACCATGAACGGTCTCTCCTCAGCTGCAGGTGATTCCCTGCTGTCCCTCCTCCCGAGGTGGTTCTGCAGTGGGGAGTGCTGAGATCTCCCCTGGGTGCTAATTAAACTGCAGCCAGGCTGGCACCACGAGGGGCTCACCTGGAGAGGGGAGGATGGCACGAGGAGCTTGAATCCTGACTGAGACACACAGAGGGCTGAGCAGGGCCAGGGCTGCCTGGCAGAGCAGAGCTGGGGGTCTGCACATCAAACAGGGCTTTAGAGCCCCCCCAAGCAGCCCTGGTGGGGCTGGCAACAGGAGCAGCCCCCTCTGTCCGTTTTCTCAGGGCCTGGGGTGGGAGGATGGAGCTGCCTCAGAGGGTCTCAGAAGTGCCTTGGCCCTGGGTGTGTGTGCTTTGCACGCTGCTTTAGGGCCTGAACCAGCATTTTGCATCAGAGTCCTGGTCTCGGGGCTCTAATTCATTCCTCTCCTGCAAAAAAATCCTGTTAATTTCTCCTCTTTCTCTCCTCAAACACCCTCTGTTCTGCAGTGCCAGATTTCATGGGTTTCCAGTTGCAGTAGGACTATTTGCATGGATAGAAGTGGAGGATTCAGGCTCCCTCATGCTAGAGGAAGGTGGGTAGCTCTTCCCTCTCTTCCTTCTGCCCCTCGTGCCTGCAGGGAGTTGGTTTGGTGGCTGGAGATGCTCTGAGAGGGCACGGAGTGGAGACACGGCAGAGCCTCAGGTCCTGCCCCGACAGGGACAAAATCACTGAGGTTCTGTGTCAGATATTTGGGACGGAGGTTCCCTTGGCTGTGGTGTGGGAAGCAGCAGCAGGGCAGCTTTCCCGTGGGGCAGAGCTCCCAGAGAGCCTTTTCCCAGGGGGTTTTGGTCAGTGTGATGGGAATGACAAACCCGGAGAGCCTTGGCCCCAGAGCAGGGGTGTCCTCGGTGCATCTTCACCTGCAGTGATTCCTGGGGAATCCCGTGGGATGGGGACAATATGACACCTGTGTCCCCACTTTAGGGTCCTGCTCCCTTAAAGGCTGTTAATGCCTGGTGCTTTTGCAGCCCTGGAAGAGCAGAGTTCACCCACAGGTCTCACAAACTGCGATTTCTCTCTGTGAGATTATTTGCTCTGTATTCACCCTCTTGTCTCATCCTTCCGCGTGGTGCCCTCTTGACTAAGTAAGGGAGAAGGAGGAATTTTTGGACTGTAAAGAGATTCAAATTTAAGAATTGGGGGTTTTTATTCACAAGGCAGTGCCTGTAACTCCCGGTGTGGCTGCACAGCTGAGCACACGGAGTTGTCTCACTCTCTGTGGGCCGAGCCCTGCGTTCCGTGTCCCTGCCGTGGCCGGGGAGGCTTTGGCTTTGCACTGAGACCCAGAGCTTTTATATGCTAAGGAGGAGTTAATATTGGGGCTGGAAGAGAATTGGGATCAAGGATGTTGCAGCTAATGGTTAGAGACAGGATCCCAGAGAACGGCTGCTCTGGGGGCGCGGGATAATGAGCCGGGCTGCAGACGTGTTTTCATTTAACTAAGCCAAACAACGGGAAAAAAAAGCAGCAGCCTTTATTGGACTGCTGCCTTAAATTGAGCAGAAAATCAGCACCAAATGGGCATCCAGGAGCTGGGAGCCCAGGCCCTGTTGTTGACGTGTTTTCCCGTGAAGGACAATTGTTTACCTTGGCAGTGTGAGGGTCGAGGCTCTGTCACTGCTCTGCATCCTCTGGGCCTGGAACTGGAGCACTGTCCCTTGTCTGTGCTCTCTTTAAGTTCATTTTTATGTCTCCTGGAGCCTTGCAGGAGTGGGAAGTAACCAACAGGCTTTTGTAACACAAGCAGAGGTCTTGGGAAGTGAAGGGAAATGGGAAAAGCTAACATGGAAGTGTTTCCTCTGGCTGTGCCAGCACAGGTCAGTGCAGGGGATTTTGCTGGTGTGAGTGTTCAGGTTTTATTCTTGGCTGTCACTGCTGGAGGACAAGGAGCCGAGGCAGTTTAGGGCCCTGTTGTTGGAGCTCAGTTAAGGTTGGAAAAGACCTCAAAGATCATCGAGGCCAAGCTGGGCAGGGGCCTGAACCTGCTCCTTGCAGGAGGGCTCGTGTGGGACGGCTCTGCAAAACCCTTTGGGGAGTTGTGGGGTTTCAAAGGGTATCTCCCTCCCTTTGAGGGAAGGGCTGCCACAGCTGGGCTGGGCAGAGGGAGTCCCTCAGCTCCCTCTGTGCCTGGTGGGGACAGGGAGTCTGTCCCTCCCTGGGGCTGGACGCACCAAACCCAGGGGCAGCACACGCCGCAGCTCCGGAGCTCCAGCACACACTGACTGCTGCTCCTGCTGCTCCCTTCCCTGCAGCTCCGGGAAGAAGAGATCATCCTGCTTCCAAAAATAACCTCTCCCCACCCCCTGCCTCCGCCTCCTTTGCCAGGTGCCTTTCCAGGCAGCTGGGGAAGAGCTGACAGCAGATCCCTGGTGCCCTGACACCTCCCTGGTGTTCTGTGCAGACATCCAGGAACGTGGCCCCTGCCTTGTGGACTGCTGGGTGGCACCCGGGCACAGCTGGCAGTGTCCCTGCCCTGACCCTGGCACCAGGCTGGGATGCTGTGGGTCAGTCCTGCACAGCCTGGCCCTGTGCCCCTGCTGCTCCAGGGGACAGCTCTGTCCCCTGCCCCTCCTCAGAGCCGTGGGACTGCACAGCCCCTGTGGGGAGCTGCTGCTCTGCCCCCTGCTCCTGCCAGGCCATCAGGGCTGCCCAGTGGGTCACCAGTGACAGGGAGGGACAAGTCCTGCTGAAGGGAGAGGGGTGCAGGGACCTGTCTGTGTTGGAGGACACACATGGAAATGTTTCCCCAGGCTTTGGGATGGATGCACTTGAGAGAGATCCACCGGGAAAAGAGCCCTGGGCATTGAGAGCCCCGGGGCAGTGTGTGAGTGACCGTGGCAGTGCCCCGGGGCAGTGCCAGGGTCACTCACACACTGCCCTAGGGCACTGCCAGGGTCACTCACACACTGCCCTAGGGCACTGCCAGGGTCACTCACACACTGCCCTAGGGCACTGCCAGGGTCACTCACACACTGCCCTAGGGCACTGCCAGGGTCACTCACACACTGCCCTAGGGCACTGCCAGGGTCACTCACACACTGCCCTAGGGCACTGCCAGGGTCACTCACACACTGCCCCGGGGCAGTGTGTGAGTGACCCTGGCACTGCCCTGGTTTGAATTCCTGCCAGCTCAGCCCTGCCCCAGCTCCTGTGCCCCGGGGCTGCCCCAGGCTCAGTGACAAAGAGGACAGAACTGTTGCTCTGGTTTGTGAGGGGTCACTGCTGGTTGGTTTGTTCTCCCTCCTGCTGTCCCTGCTCACCGGGGTGAGCCCAGGGTTCCCCACGGGGGCTCAGGAAAGAAGAGCTCACAGCTCCTTTCCCTCTGCTCAGCATCTCTGGCGACTCTCGGCGGTTCTTGGCCTCTCAGTGTAACTGGAGGAGCTGGGTGGGGATTCCCCAGGGCTGAGTTGCAGACCTGTCCCCGTGGGGGACAGGAGCGTGTCCTGCTGCTGCCCTGTCCCAGGTACAGCTCGTGCTTTCACTCTGCTCGGGGAGCGAGCACTGCTTTGTGCCAGACGTGAGCAGGCTTGGGAAGAGTTGTCTGAGGATGGAGGGCTGGGCAAGGGAAGGATTTTATTCATGATTTGCTGTGAGTAAGAAGAGGGTCAGCTGTCTATTTCATTCATTTTTCAGCTCTGCACAATCTTTTTGTTCCCAATTCCTTTTTTTCCCTTTGCTTCTTTCCCTTTTCCTGCTCTTGCCCCTCCTCCTCGCATTTCTTTCTTCTCAAACCCTTTTTCCCCCACTTCCTTTTCCGTTCCTAATCCCCATCTCACACACACACACACATTTCTTCCTCTCCATTTCTCCTCCTCTTCAGTTCCTTGTCCTGGTCCCTGCCCTCCCTTCCCCACTCCCTCCCTCTCCCAGCTCCTGGGGAAGAAGACAATTTGAAGGTTTTCCGCTCGGCTCTCAGCTGAGAGGCTCCTTCCCTCAAGCCAATCAATGGGAGCCTTTCAGCCCCACTGGGGCTTGGCAAACATGAGATCAATAAGTTATTAGCACCATTCTGTCAGCTGTAATGTGGAGATTGATCGGGGCCGAGGCTCCTGCTTGCTGCCTGGCACTTCCCCAGCCTGATAAAGATGACAGATTAAGGGAATAAGAAAAAGGAATTAAGGAGTCTGGCTGTCAAAGCTGTCACGGGCTGGAGGAGCAGCATTTTTTTCAGGGGCTGAATGAGTGCAGTTGGACATTTAAATGGTGCTAAGGGGGTACAGCACCACCAGCAGCTCTGCTGGAAGTCGCTGTCCTCGCCCTTCCCTGTGCTGAGGAAACGCTGGGAGCCTTGGGAAGGAGCAGCTGGGCTGGGTCCTGGAGGGAACCCCGGGCTTCTGGGCACCCAGGAGCCTGCAGAGGGACAGGGCTGCTGTCCCTGCCTCCCTGGGTGACAGGTGACATTCCCCAGGACTGAGGGGGTCTCTGTGCCAGCTCTCACGGCTTTTTAGCACAGATGGAGAAACTGGGGCCAGGCAAGCTTTGCCCAAGAGGTTTGTGGTCACAGAATCCCAGACTGGTTTGGGTGGGAAGGGACCTTAAAGCCCATCCAGTGCCACCCCTGCTGTGGGCAGGGACACCTGCCACTGTCCCAGGCTGCTCCAGGCCCTGTCCAGCCTGGCCTTGGGCACTGCCAGGGATGGGGAGTTCATAACCTGTCTGTTGGAACTGTGCTCAGGTCTCTGATGTACCAAACTTCCTCCTTCTCCTGCGTTACCCCTGGAACCTGCTCCTTTCCAGGCAGGAAGATGAGTCTCCACAAGGCCTGGACTTCCAGCCCACTCTCCCAGCTGCATTCTTTAAATCTTTTCTGAAAGAAAGTTGGGATTCACAAGTTTGTGATTGCTAAAAAGCCTCTCTGCAGCATATAAAATTAATTCAGATCTCTCTCTTAAGTGCAGTATATCCTTTCCATGAGCGTTTTTCTTACTATGCATATTTACCACCTTTCTGTGGCTTTGGTGCATGCTGTAAAAATGAATTTTGTGAGAATCTGGGAGCCAGGGGGATGTTGGAGCACCTTCCCTAATAAACAGCCTCGATGCAGACAGCAGGATGGCTCCAGCATCTCCTGCACCTCCCTCTGTTTCACTCCTTGGGATCTGAAATATTGGCCATTCCCTTCAGGTGCTTTGCTCCAGCCGGGGAGACGGAGCGTGAGGAGGTGGGAAGCAGCAGGGTACTGTGGATGGTGGGAGGAGAGGCAGATGGTCCCGTGGAGCTGAGGAAGGGGATCCAGGCTGCTTCCCGTGCCCAGGAGAGGCTGGTTGGTGTGTTACCCACTGGGAATCCTGCTCAGCCCCCTCTTTCCCGTGTGCTGGCGTTTGGGGAAGGGCCGGTGACACCGAGCCAGCCCTTGGGGTGCTCCTGTGACATGCACTGAGATCAGAGTGGTGATGGGCACTGGCTCTCCTTGGAGCCCTCCTCTGCTGCTGAGAGCAGTGGCTGCACAGCCAGTCTGAGCCAAAGGCCTCTAAAAGTGAGCAAAAAAGAGAGAACTCTTGGATTGTTCAATAGTGCATCCTCCTTGCTTTGCAGTGAGAGCCCATTCCTGTGTCCCATCCCTCCCTCCCCTTTGTTTCCTGTTTTTCTTTGTTTCCAGGAGTCCCTTGTCCCAGGGAGCTCAAAGGGTGATGCTGAGGGAGGGTTCACAGACACCTGGGCTGTGCTGGGGACAGTCCTGAGCCAGCAGAGCCACCCTGCCCTGCTGCCCGTGCTGTCTGTGCTGTCAGGCAGCGCTCCCAGTCCCAAGCCGAATGCCACCAGCAGACAGATAAAGGCGTGGGGACAGAGGAGCAGCGAGATGAGATAACCCGGGGCAGTCTCTGAGGCTGGAGCCTGCTCCTGCCATGTCCCAGCACCATTCACTGACCTGCTGGGAGAGGACTGCTCCCTTTATTTTGCAGCTGGTTTGGCATTCCCCGTGCAGAGACCCAGCGTTACTCCCTGTCCCCTCCTTCCTTGCTGGAGCTCCCCCTGCCCCGGGAGCTGCCCTGCTCTGGTATTGTTCCAGGATCCCAAATCCCAGAAGCCAACTGCTTCCCTGCCCCCAGCTTCCCCAATAATTTTTTTTTCCCCATTCCCGTTGCCCTCAGTTAAGTTATGGCCCGTTATTCCCATGACCTTGTGCTTCCCTCTGCCTTTGTTCCGTGGATTCCTGCTGGCGAGGGCCGGTGCCGATGGATCCTCCTCTCCCGCCGGCCTTTGTTGAGAGCAGCTCTGGGCCTGCTGAGCCCCAGCAAGCTGGGGCAGCTCCTCACAAAAGCCCATGGCTGGGAGAGGGAGTCCCCAGGGTGTCCCCAAACCTGCTGTGTTGGACACAGGGACGGGAGGAGCAGCTGGGATGGGGCTCCGGGCTCGGCTGAGCGGAGCAGCTCCTCTGGTGGGAGCTTGTTGGTGCCAAAGGAAAAGGGGGAGATGCTGCCAAGACATCTCAGACTGGCCAGTGGGGATTGTCAGCCTCAGGGCTGGAGTTACGAGCAAGGGAAGATGTTTTCCCTCTCTTAAAATAGTGGGAAAGGAGGTGGAAGAGGGGCTCTGGTCTTGCTGGATGCCGGCTGGCCGAGCCTGGGTGGTTTCCCATGGAAGTTGGCTCCGTTCTCTGTTTACTCAGGACTTCGTGGTCCAAGAAGCTTTCAGAGCAGACCCAGTGCTGTGCACGGGGAGCGTGAGATAGGTCTCGATCTCTTCCCATTGTGCTGGAGCAGGAGCACGGTGCAGGAGAATTTGATGCAGTCCCTCGGCCGAAATTGGGGCCCTTTGTGGCCCATTCAGCAGCGCTGGGAGGGCAAAAACCTTGTGAGCACCTCTCTGATCTCCCTTCTGCAGGTGACCCCTGTGCTCAGCTCTCACCAGGAGTGTCCTTGGTGCAGATTCCCCGTGAAGGGTAGGGATAAAGCCCCTCTGTCTTTGGGGAAGCCTAGGGATAGGTTTTCTAATCTCCCCAGACTTAGGCTCCCAAGTCCTCTCCTCAAAGCTGATCAGGAGGCTTGGGGTTCTTAGATGTGTTGGTGAGGATGACTCTTAAGCCAGGCAGCTCTGCTGAGTGCGGGGAGGCTGAGGATTAGAGCAGGCCAGGAGACAAAATAACCCCCCCAGCCTGGCTGCCACACCAGCTGGCTGATGGGGCCGTGCCCACGTCCTTTCTCCTGCTGCTGCAAAGCCTGGGGTGATCCCTGTGCTGGGGACAGAAGTGCTGTCCTGCTGCAGCTGCTTCCCAGCCCTGTCTCCATGCCCCACTGCAGGAGTGCAGCAGGTGAGTGCTGGGCTTCCCACCAAAGAGGGGAGGAAAAAGTCCACTCTGATTTCTACAGCTTTGGGGAAAACGTTGGACTTTGTCCCCAGATCCTCCCTCCGGGTCACTTCCTGTGCTGCCTTGCCAGGCCAGCAGCAGCCTGGGATGTGGTCGGGGATCTGGGGACCTGTGTGGGAGACCTGGGGGAGGGGGTTTGTGCTCAGGGCTGTGCTGCACTGGTGGCAGTGGGGGATCAGTTTGCCTGGGGCTTCCCCCAGCCCCCCTTCCTGGTGTTACTGCCTGGCCTGGCTTCATAACCCTCCAGTTCCACTGATAATGTCTTTCATTTTCAGCTGTAATATTAAAAACTGCCCTGATTTGGCTTCGTTTCAACTGCAACTGTAAGACAGCAGGAGAGAGGAGGCAAAAGCAGAGATTTGGGGAACAAAACCCCAGCCGTCCCTCCCATCCTTTCAGGTGGATGCTGCCTTTTGCAGGTGCACGGGCTGAGCAGAATCTGTCTTGGGGCTTTGTGGTCGATGAGCAGCAAGGCACTAAATGCACAACCTGTGTCTGGGAGGGTGCTGAGACATCCAGGAGCTGCTCTGCCAGCTCATTTGCAAAACATATTTGGTTTTGCTGCTGCTGCAAAGTCAGGGGGAGATGGACTGTGGCCGCTCCCATCTCGGTGTCCTGCTCCTTGTGTGGGGGCAGAGAGGGGTGGGATGGGTGGCAGGTGGAGATCCAGGGCTGGGTTGGGAGTGCAGGGTGCTGTGGAAGGGCTGGGCAGGTGGCAGTGGGGTGGCAGAGCTGTGCACAGGGCTGAGGGGGTGAGGAGGAGATGGGTGCTGGAGCACAAACACCTTGCTGAGGTTGTACCCTGGGAGCTGGGAGTTCACTGAGTAATGAAGGCAGGTGGGAGCTGCCTCTTCACTGCTTGCAGCTCAGGAAGCAAAGATGGGGTTTGACTTCTTAAAACACTGGGCTGGGACTCAGAAAATTGGAGTCGAGTCCTGTGCTCTGCTCCTGACTTGGTGCATTTGGGGTGGGTTGTTACATGTCTGTGATGATCTTTATGATGATCTTTATTCCCTTTTCCTTACTGCATCTCTTGTGGATTTAGTCCCCACACTTCTGGGGCCAGAGGCATCTCTGCCACACTGCAGGGCTTTGCCTTAACTGAAGAAATAAATTAAAAAGAGGAAATGTTTCATTTTGTGATGGCACAGAAAAACTGCCGGGGGCAGCCCAAACCCAGACTCGGCGCGTGGGATTCGGTGCTGTGGGACGAGGTGAACCTGAGATGCTGGGAGGATCACCCTGGGGATAAATGTGGGATCTCTCTGGAGGGAATCTGGACTGTCTGGGATCTGGACCCCTCTCCCAGGGGCAGATGTCACCCCTGGCTGCTCACCTGCGGGGCTCGGGGGCTGCTGGGGCACAGGTGGGAGGGAGCCGGTGTCAGTTCAGAGTTCCTGCGTGATGCTGGTCTTGCCCTGCCCCGGTGCAGCCGGCTGGGAGGGAGATGGGGCTGCTGACGTGCGTGGGAATAGCTGGGAATGGCTGGGAATAGCTGGGAATGGCTGGGAATAGCTGGGAATAGCAGGGCCCGGCGCGAGCCGGAGCGAGCGTCTGCCGGCAGATGGGCCCGGGGGTGGGAGAGGAACAGCGGGAGGGAAGCAGGGATGGGGGAACGAGGTGCCTTGGCAGAGCTGTGAAACCAAGGAATCTTCACTGCTCACATTCCAACTGCTGTCACATGGACCCTGTGCTTCTGTCACCGGTTCTTTTCCATGGAGACTCCTCTGCCTCCAGCCCTGCTGGGCTCTGCTGCCTCCTGCCCGGGCTGGGAGGGGCGAGCGGAGCGATGGGACTCGTGGTGTTCCAAAGCCACAAATCCTGGCTGAGAGCAGTCCTGAGGAGGAGCAGGATATATGATCTTGGCCTCCAGCACTGAGGGTTTTGCAGTATCAGGGTAACGCTTCCAGGAAAATCAGCATGAAGGATGGAGCATTCCAGGGGGAGGGAGCTGGTGGCTCTGGTTGTGCTCTCTGGCCAGGTACCTCCGAGCTTGGGAAGCCAAGAGTGGCTGTGGAGGAGTTATGGAAGGGGTAAACTGAGGCAGGAGGAGTGAGAGAATCCCGATTGTGTGGACAGGCTGACTCGGCACCTGGGATGTGAAGTGCTGAGAGAGCTCCAGCGCTGTCACCAGCGCTCCCGTCCTTCCCTGGCTCTTCCCAGTTCCCTCTGTTTTGTTGTGTTTCCTTGGCTTTGGGTTCTGCACGGTCACGAGCCTCTGCATCGTCTCCGAGTGCCAGTTCTGCTGAGGGATTTGGTGACAGGGTCGTGGCAAGCTGAGTTTGGAGGCAGCCTGGGCTCTTCAAAGCCTTGAAATGCCCCTTGGAACTTGGCAGAGCTGCCGGATCGCTCCTTGGGCAGAGGCACCTGCTGGGGCTGCTCTGCTCAGCCCTGCGCTCTGATCCCCTGATAAATCCCTGCCACGGCAGCAACCTGGGCTGCTCAGCTGCATTCCAAGTGATGGGGAGTGATCCTGAGTGCAGGGGACAGTTGCTTGGCTGGAAATGTCCCCTGGAACAGCGATAATGTTGTTGTTGTTATAAATAGGACCGAGGGGGTTTGTAACCTTCCTTAACCCCCACGTTCCGGGCAGATTGCAGCAGCCCGGCTGTGCTGGGGCTCACAGGCAGATCCAATCCATTCTCACTCAAATATGCTGCTTGTTTGTGAGGGTTTTTTTATTTTTTTTCTTTCTTTTAAGATGCTGCATCTTTAACAAGCCCTTGATAGATGAGAATTTGATGCTTGCAGTGACAAACAGGCTCTTCCTTCCTGCCCATATGCACCATCATGCTTTCAGTTTCCCCAGCGTTATTAGGGGAGGATATTGATTCGAAATCTGCTCGGGGACGCTGTAATTGTGTATTAGAGATTTGGTGTTGGTTTGGAGGGCTGCAGTAATGCAAAAGGCTTGAGTGTTTCCGTGCAATCCAGAGGGGGAAGATTGCTGAGGACCTTGAGGTTTTGAAGGAGGAGGGGGGAGGGAGGGGGAGAGACTGAGAGAGAGAGAGAGAGAGACAGAGAGAGACAGAGATACCGTGGTAGGAAGATTCAGAGATCTGTTGTGCTTTTTTTTTTTTTCCCCCGTGTTGTTTTTTTCCTCCCCTTCCTCTCCCCCAGTTGCTTTGCATCAGGGCATGAAAGGAGTGGAAACACCGGGGGGACAAAAGGCACCAGAGCAAATGATGAAACTCAGTAAGGAAATCAACTGGATTCAGAATTTATGGCTTGAAAACGTTGCATTGATCAGTGTATGAATAGTCATTATGTGCTTTTGGGCTGCGTGATTAGGAAAGCAGATCAAGGCTCTCAAGATGATGATTTTTCTTACTTTCATTTTTTTCTCTCTCTGCTTGTAATATCTGTGTGTGTGTGTCTGTGTGTGAGGGAGAGAGCAGCAAAATGCCAAAGTCTCTCTGGTCGCTCCTGCACAGAGGAAAGTGCAGCCTTCTCTGACACTCAGCTTTCTCATCTCTCTCCTAGATGAAATTTTAGGCAAGAGAAGAGTATGTTCTCCCAACAGCAGCAGTGAGTGTCCTTTAGAGAGCAAGAAAGCCCGAAGTGAGTCCCCAAAGGGTAAGTGCTGCTTCTCCCTCCCCCATCCCCTTCCCTTTCTTCTCCTTTCCCGTGAGTGGAACTTAATTGAAATTAAGGAGGGAGGGCTGTGGGGTGGGAGCTGTGTCTGGCACTGGGGGTGCAGGAGGAGGCGACCAGGGCTCTGTTTTTCCTTTATCTCCTCAGAGGGAGCCTCGCAGGGCGAGAAGGGGATTGCCTCTTAATTACAGTAATTGCCTGATGATTAAAAAAAAGCAGGCTGCAGCCTTTGAGGTGGATTTTGGGGGTGTTCCTACTTTTTCAGGCAGAATGTCTTGATTACATGTTTAATATAAAAGGGACACACGGGCTTATCGTGCTGGCATCTGCTCCTTTAAAGGGAAAAAAGGAGCCTGTCAGGGAGAATGGGGCTGCTGAGTTTTCTCTTATGCATTTATGGCACCGTTCCTATAGAGATGGAATCTGCAGAAGGTTTCTCTATTTAGGGTTTGGTTTGTTGTTGTTTTTTTGGTTTTTTTATCTCTTGATTTGCCTTCCAGTTCTTTCCTATAAACACGATTTTTAAACTTTCTTTACGACTGGCAGAGTGGGATGGGTAATGGAGCCTGCAGTTAATGAGTTTGTCTCCAGGTTGAGTAAATGAGGTTTTGCAGGCCGTTTACTTAAAGGCTTTGTTGTTAATATCAGACTAATTAGCTGTCAGTAATACCCACCTGCATCCCTGTGCCTAAACCTGCACTCTCTGGCCACTAAGAAACCCAAAGCAGAGTGGCTGTGTGAAGCTGGGTCCTGCTCCCTGGGTTTGGAGTCCAGCTGAGACTCCTCCAGGGCTGCATTCCCAGTAACCCATGGAGGGAGTCTCAAAGGGCACTTCTTGCAAGAGTTTGTCCTGAAGCCTTCTTAAACCACATACTCTGTATTCTGCTTTGTAAAGATCCATTGTGGGGACCTGTCCTGCAGCCTGATGTCACAGAGTGTTTCTGTCTCTTCCCTCCTCGTGCCCAAATGACGATCTGGAGGCAGAATTCTCTGAGAGGATGTCGAGTGCTGGTGTCACTGTAGAAAATACTAAATCCTCTCTGATGTAACCCTCTCCTGGCTGTTAACTCTTCTGTAACAGCAGAAGTGCCTCAGGTTTTACTTGGAACCCTTTAAACTGCTCCTCTTTATCTGTTTTCCTTGATTTTCCCCCATCTGCTCTACTCCTGTTACCCCTGGAATGTTTCTGGTGGCTGTGCAGGTGAGCCCCAGATGATGCTTCCATAGGTTCATCAACAGATTTGTTCCATCAGACACGGGGCTCCCAGGACACATTTTCTGTTTTGCTGCTCCTGCTGAGGTTGTGCCCCTTGTAGTTCCAACTTCGTGCTTGGGAGCTGAGTCCAGGGAACAGAACCTGTGTGGGCTGGCTGGGACTGGGCTGAACTTTAACCAAGCCATGTGAAACCAAGGGATTGCCTTTGGATTCATCCCCAAAAAGTGCCTGAGCTGGCACAGATGGATGCTTTTGGCATGGGAGCATCAGGGTCAAGTGACCTCGTTCTGTTCCTTTCCTTTGGCCTTCCCACCTTTTTTGTGGGCTGAGGGCAGGGTGAGGAGCCCATGGCTTTGCAGGGAGCACTCAGGATCTAAATCCTGCTCCTTAGATCCCAAAGCTTCAGGGATTCCCCCAACTTTTTAACAGAGGGGTTCCCAGGAAGCCCCGAATAAAGCAAAGTTTTGTTTTCTACTCCCACTTGGAGGTGAGACAAAAGGGAAATTCAGAGCTGGGGCTTTCGCTGATCTCCCACTGGTTTTTGTTAGCTCCTTGGGGAGCCCCTGGTCCCTCCAGAGCTGTGCAGGAATTTTAGCCCAGGCTGTGCTGATGCTGGAATTGGAATAGTGAGCGCAGCTTGGGATTTGGGAATGGGAAGGGAAGCAAGGACTGGTTGGAATTCAGGATCCCATCAGCCCCATGCTGTCCTGCTGGACGAGCCGGGGCAGCAGCGTCTCCTGGGACCCTTTCCCTGCAGCCTGGTGCTCCCTGCCTTGTGCAGGTGCTGCTGCTGCACCTCCTGCATCCCGGGGGGGAGGGATGGGCTCCAGGCAGGATCTGCCCCTCTGCATCCCACACTGACCCTGGCAGGATCTGCCCAGGCAGGATCTGCCCCTCTGCATCCCAGACTGACCCTGGCAGGATCTGCCCNCGGGCACAGCTGGGCTGGTTCTGGCTCTGGCTCTGGCACAGCCTTTGGAAGAGGAGCAGTGACCCCGTGGCTCTGCCGGGGCTCGGGGAGCAGAGGCGGCCAAGGAAATCACTGCCGCTCCTGGGCTGAGCGAAAAAACACCTGTAGGGCTGGAAACCCTTCCAGAGGGAAGCAGCCTCCTTCCCTTCCCTGCCCCCTCCGCAGAGCTCGCTCCAGAGATCAGAAGGGAGCCGTGTCTCGGAGGAGACGGGGCCGCGCTGCCGCTGTCAAGCCGAGCAGAACGTTCCCGGTCTCCCGTGGAAATGGGAGCGCCTCGGAGCCAGGGCTGTGCTGGCAGGGCACGAGGGCCGCGATTCCCCGGTGAAACCCTCGCTCCTGCACGGCTGGAGAGCTCCTTCCCCGCTGCCCGGAGACTGAAATGCGGCTGGAGGATGGCGGAGAGGGAAAATCGGGAAGAGCGTTTCGGTTCCCGTTTGAGCTGCTGAGAAACACGTCTGGTAGGAGCCTTGGGGGGACTGGAAAGCAGGCTGGATGAAATGCTGGAAAACACACGTAGGGAACAATATTGGGCTCACCCCCTGGGGGGGTGGATGAGCTCACAGGCTGCTCCTGCTGCCATCCTCCTTTCTGTGCTGTTGTGGACCTTTTAAACCAAAACAGAATCTCCCTGTGTCTCTGGTTAACGAAGGAGCCCAGAACTGGAGCTGGCGTGCAGCTGAGCAATTCCCATCCAGCCTCTGTCCGTTTGTCCCTCTCCTTTGGGGGACACATCCACGTGCTGGTGGCTTTGGCAGCTGTCCCGTTAGGCCAAGGGAAGAAACGAGGTTTTGGCCCCGTTCTTGCTGACAGCGCCACTGCCCCCCAAACCCAGGCTGCTGAATGGGGGGAGTGGGCATAGGCAAGAGAAGCCCCTAAAGCTGCTGCCCAAGCCTTGGGTCTGGGGTGAGATGGGTTTGCTGCAGGTCCTTGAGCTCGGACTGGGGTTGAAGAAAGGGAACCTTGGCCTGTCACGGGTTTGCTGTGGGACAGGAGGGGGCATGGACAGGCTGGGTGCTCCTGTCTTGTCTGGCATTGCCAGGGGAGGACGAGCCTTAGAAAATGTTGTGGAGAGGCGGCGCAGCAGTGAAATGTCCTTCAGTCTGTCCTGGCTGTCAGAACCTGAGTGCCCGAGAGCTCCCGTGGCCGTGCCAGCAGGAGCCTGGCAGAGGGTGGGAGAGGGATGGGAGATGGGAGAGCTGGGCTCCCCTGGGCTGGGGTGCACAGGGGATGTGCTGGGTCTGCAGAGGGCCCAGCAGATGCCTGGCTTGGCTCTGCCTCCCCAGGGCTGTGCCAGAGTCCATTTCACACCTGGCGGCTGCAGGAGATTTGGCGAGATCAGTCTCCCGCATTACCCCTGGTAATGACAAAAGCAGACAGCAAAGCTCCAGCAAAGCTGGAATTACTGCTGGCTGAGTCATGTGAAATCTTCCAAGTTTTAAGCATGGAAATCCAGCCTTTCCCTGGATTCCTCCTTCCTCTTAGCCTCCCCTCGCCACCCCCATTCTCCCTCCCCTCCTTGCACCTGAAATCTGCTCTGCGGCTGATCCGATAGAGTTTATGGTAATTAAGTATTATTAAATCCCCTCCCCCCTCCCTTTTTTGCTCTAATGACACAGCTGTGGGGGGGAAAAAAAAAAAAAATCGGTGTTTTTCTAAATCAGGTCTGTGGCTTTGCTCCTTAGACCTTTGGGTAAGAGCATCAGGAGGAACTGAAACCGTGAGCTTCTGCATCCCTGGGGGAGGTGGCAGGGGCGGAGGAGGAGGAAGAGGAGGGAATCCTCCCTGGTGGGAAGGAGATCTGGAAGGGAATTCTGCCCTCTTCTCCCTCCCCTGCTGCCTCCACGGGTGTCTTGCAGGTTTGGGGTGGGATCGAGGGAGCAGGCGCAGCACAGCTGTGTGCAGAGCAGCCCCTGCCTTTGGGGTCTGGCTTTTGGGGTGGGGGACCCAGGGACAGCGTGGGAACCCAGCTCCTCACCCCAGCAGGGTCGGGAGCAGCCTCTGAACGTGGGATGTGCACAGGGAGGCAGCGGGGCCGGGGTGCAGATGTGTGTCACTGGGGCACTGCAGGGGCAGACAGAGCGGTGCTGGGCAGAGCCCTCGCTGTGCCGGAGGGCACGCCTGAGCTGAGATCACTGCCCTCTTGCCCTGGCCTTGGGAGCCAGGGATGCCACCCTTTGGTCCTGAAATGCTGTGCAGCTCAGACTCTATTATTATTGTTGTTGTTATTATCATAATCATCATTGTAATTATCATTGTTATCGTTATTATCGTTATTATCATTGTTCATTATTACTTAAATTATATTTTATTACTGTTACATTTTATTATTATTGTGATGATGCTGATGGTGATGATGGTGATGATGGTGATGTTTCCCTCCCGTGATTTGGGGAGGGGGTGGCTGCATTTCAGCCTGTGACAGCTGCATCCCCCAGAGCCCGAGCCCCCGCGCTGGGCTGTGCCGTGGCATCGGTGTCAGACAAAGGCAGCACCAGTCCCTGAGCTGCTGTGGCAGGGCCTCCTTTCACAGCCACTCTGTCTCCTGGGCTGTTTCTGTCTGCCCCAGAGCCACCTTTGCTGACAGGAGCCCTTCTCTCACCTGCGGGACAGACCCACAGCCCCTCCCAGCAGCGTTCCCAGTGCCCGTGCATCGGGCACGGCGCTGGTGCCAGGTGCCACCCCCGTGGCATCACCTGCCCTGCTCCCCCAGAGGCCGAAGGAGCAGCAGGAGTCGGGGCCCACGGGAGGGTGGCCCTGTCACTCACCGGGCACGGCGGTGGTCCCGTGTGGAGCCCGTCCTGCTGCTCCCTTCCCCTCCGCCCGCTCAGAGCGTGCCTGGGAGTTCCTCTCCGAGTAATGAAAAGGCTTTGCCTGTGGGAAAGATCCAAGATAAAATAGTGTTGGAGCAGCCAAGGCGGAGAGCAGTAATTACTGTGAGCTGTGCTTACAGTAAACACAAAACCCCTGTGGTTTTCTCTCCCTGACTGCCAGACTGGGATCCCTCCTGCCCCCGGAGCAGGCAGGGCCTTCCCCAGAGCGCCTCCCTCCTGGGATCCGCAGTCATTCCGGGAACGTGGAGAGGGAGGGGGGGATGTGGGTGGCCTCAGGGTGCTTGGCCGCAGGTACGGATGGGAAACAACCTGCTCCCGAGGTGTCCCTCTGGGAGCTGGGCAGCCGGATGTCAGCACTGTCCCTTGGGGGTGTGTCAGCATCACCCACACTGGGTGCTTGAGAATCTCTCACTTCATGGTGTCCTTTGGGTGCTCAGAAAGGTGGGGGAAAGAGGTGCCTGTCTGGTCAGGTATGAGCTGAACGAAGAACTCACATCCCCAAAGATGCAGGGCTGAGAACTCGGTGAACTCTTCCATCCTCCCTGTCCCCTTTGAGGGTACAGAGGTTGCAGGTGATTTTGTGCTGTTGCAATGCAGTGCTTGGTGCTTTAGGGGGAAGGAAAAAAAGGTTGGTGAGGTTTTTTTGTGTGCTGTGGGCTTTCCTGTACATAAATTTGGGGATGTAGCAGGTTGCATGTGGTCTTGACCACATTTGATGGTGCATCTCGAGCACAAGGACAGCTGATGTGGCAGCTTGGTACATCAGGCCCAGTGGGGACAACGGAGAGCTGTGGGAATTGGAGCTAATGTCCCTTTACCCCTCTTCCTCTCTATTTTTGCGCTGTCCCTGTACTTATGTGATTTTCCACTGTATTTCTCTCTGGATTAAAAAAAAAAAAAAGACCAAATCTTTGTGCTCCTCAGAAAACTCGCACACGCCTCTGCTGGAGGAGGCGGTGGCGCAGATGACCCCGGAGGAGCACTACAGGCGCATGATGTCAGCCCTGAACGAGCACGGCACCTTCGAGGAGCAGCAGCAGCAGCGGCTCTACCAGCTGGCCAACAGCATGGCAGTGCCCAGCCACGGAGGTACAGGCTCTGCTTCCACGTGGGATGGGGCTGGGAGATGTCCCCGAGGCCTGGACTCATTTGGGATGGCTCTGGGAGATGTCCCCGAGGCCTGGACTCATTTGGGATGGCTCTGGGAGATGTCCCCGAGGCCTGAGTGCGCTGGGGGGTTGATGGGCTGCAGTGCTGGGTGGCTGTCGTGCCGTGGACACGCGTGGTGTGGTGTACAGCTGCTGAAGGGGGTCCTGCAGAGCCTTTGTCCACGTTTGTGCAGGAATCTCCCCTTGGCCATCTGTAAATGCTGATTCCTGCTGCAGCCATCCATGGGGATGTGCTTTTCCTCACTGGAATGCAGCAGCAGCATCGCTGCTCTGTGTTTTGCAGGGGGGTGAGGGGGATCCTTCTCTCCCCTTGTTTCGAGAGTTTGTGTCCATCTGGGTATTCAGAATCTCTGGAGGAAGAAATCTGGGTTGTGGTGTGGAGCAGGGGGGTGAGATGGGGGCAGTGCCAGACACTCCTGACATTTAGGGGTGGGAATGGTGAGATGGTGTTGCTGCCTTCTCCTGGGGCTGGAGCGGTGTCTGGAGGTCCTGCAGTCCCGGGGTTTGATGAGTCCCACACGGATTGGGGGGCTGCTGGGAGGTTTTCCCAGGGTTTTGGAGGGAGCTGGCTGGATCCAGCGTGTCCTGGGCTGTGCCTAAAGGGGGCACCAGGCGGTTGCGGGATCACCTTGGGTCCACTTGGATGCAGGATCCTCGAGCATCCCTCGGCAGGCACGGGCTCCTCACCCACTGCAGCCGCCCTCGGCTGAGCAGAACCTGCTGGCACTGGCCCAGCTTGACCCCGAGCAGAGTCGTGCCCTGTCCCGGGTCCTCTCCTGCAGGGGAGGGAAATAACTGAGCTGCATCAGGCACAGCCAGGGACGCGGCAGAGGTGGTGCTGTTCCAGAGGGCTGGAGCATCACTGAAGGGCAGAGCCGTGCAAGGATCTGTCCCTCTGCTGCTCCCTGCCCGAGGTGAGCAGGGCTGGCACATCCCTGCCCGGCTGAGGCAGGGCAGGAGCAGCAGCAGCCTCAGCAGAGCATCCAGCGAGAGCTGGAGGAGAATCTCTGGTCTCGAGTGTAAATCCCCAGGGCTCCTTGTTAGGTTAATGAAGAGGCTGTCTTCTTTTCCACTCTGTTTGATTTGATTGGCTTCTCTGGGGGCAGGAAGGCGATTGCTGTGGAGGAAGGATTTGCTTATCAGCAAAGGCCCGGCACAAACCTGCCCCAGCCCCGTGGGGAGCGTGGCACCAGCTCTGGGTGGTGCTGGGCTGTGCCAGGCATCGCAGAGCTCCTGCAGGCAGCTCGGGGCTGTGGGGCAGAGCCGTGTGCCACAGGGCTGGGGTGGCACAGGGACGTGTGGGAACAGGCAGAGGGAGGGACGGGGTGTGACAAAGGGTGGCACTCGCAGACAGGAACGTGCTGAGTGTGGAGCCGTGGCATGGGGGCTGTGCAGAGCCGGGACACTGCACAGAACGTGGGTGTGACCAGCACTGGGACAGACACTGGCCCTGGGTGGCTGCTGGGCACAGGGACGTGTCCATCCCACCAGGGTGGGCTGGGGGACAGCTGGATCACCCCTTCCCCCCAAATAACGAGAACAGCTCGTTACCTTGAGAGCCTGACGTGTTTTTATGGTGATGGTTAAATTGTCTCATCAGCATTTGTTGGGGGGTTCACGCTGGGGTTTTGGGGTGGGCAGGGGGGGAGAAGGCGCCTGCACAGCCAGACTCGCTCGGGGAACACTGACAAGACAAAACTTGGTGTATTTTTGGATTGTCTCCACACCACAGGGCTCTGGTTGGGCTATAAATTATTAGTGCCAGTACAAAGCGCAGTTTATCTGCGGGCTCACATGGAGGCACCAATAACATTAATAATTTAAAAAATGTTAATAATTTAGAAATCTTTTTTTTTTAATTGCTTTTCAGCCCCCCTCCTCCACCCCCGTTCTCCCAGTGGCATTCATCCCACATTCTGAATTCAGTCTGTCTCCGTGCCTGGAACCTCCATCCGCCAGCGTCCCACTGTCAATCAATCTGATTTCCCAACTGTCAGAGTGCAGGATTGTAAATAACAGATCCTCGGGGGGGTCTGGGCAGCAGGGAAGGGGCGCAGGGGAGGGGAGGAGGGGGAAGGGGAGAGGAGAGGGGGTGTGTGCGGGGGTTGTTGCGGTCATTCAGGATCAATGCGGCTCCTGGAGCTGGCTGCACGCCAGGCTTCTAAATTACAGCCGCCGTGGCAATCAGGAGTGACCTGGGTTTTTCAGATAATTAATTTATAAACATTGGAGGTGCACGGTCTCCCTGGCTCGGCGAATTCTCTGGGCTTTTTCTGTGATCTGATGGTGTTGGGCCGTTTCTCACGGACTTGTGCAGTTGAGAATTGTCATTTTAGCGTTTGTCCCCTCGGCTGGGGGGCGTGGGGACAGGGCAGGAATGTGGCCAGAAATTCGGGCACCCCTGTCGCCCTTCCTGCCAGCAGGAATAGCAGCTGTGGGAATGTTCTCATCCCACCTCAGCCCTGACCATCACCAGTGTTTGATGCTGTGATTGATGGAGCTCAGGCTGGGCTGGGCACACCTTGGTGCCAGCAGGGACAGGGATTCTGGGATTCCCAGAACCGAGGGAAAAGAGCCTGGTGGGAAAAAGGAAGACAGGGAGATGGGAAGTGTGACATTACCAGGGTTGTGCAATGCTCCTACAGGAACGTGGCTTCACAAATCAGCTGTGGGAAGAGGTGGATGTGCTGCTGGATGTGAGGGCTGGGCAGGGTCAGTATTCGAGGTGTGATGCTGCCCAGGGTGTGCTCGCTGAGATAAATCTGCCTCTGCTCCTCTCCCCAGCTGTGTTTTGGTTTCCTTTGGCAGGCTGGTGCAGGGTGAGCGTGTGAGGGAGGTTTCCTCTCTGGGGATGTTTGCTGTGCACCACGTGAACGGCAGCAGAGGCTCTGGGGTGGGACGTGAGCTGTGTGGGGGGGGATTTCATACAGATCCAGGGACCGAGGGACTCCTGATGCTTGACTGGGAGAGAGCAGCCCCCTGGAAAAGCCTCGGTGTGCCTGGCACAGGTGTCCATGTCACTTGCTGTTTCCTGAGGCCAGGGCAGTGGCACACGGGCTGTTCCTGCATCCCCTCCCCTCCTTGGCTGTGCTTGAGGTGGTTCTGGCCTTGCCTGCTCTGTCCATCCCAGGGCACTGACCCCTCGAAGGGACTGCACAGGTGTCCCTGCACAGGTGTCCCTGCACGGGTGACACGGGTGGGGTGACACAGGTCACCGGGCAGGGTGAATGAGGGGAGCGTTTCTTTCTGCCCTGCGCCTGTGGCCGGGCAGTGCCGTGCCTAAGGCCGGGAGGAGGGGCCCCTTGCTGTACCCCGTCCTTGCTGTGCCAGGCGGGTCCAGCCCTGCAGAGCCCCCGAGGGGGGTCCCGGGCAGCGCGGGGGCGGAGGGGACACGGCGGGGCCGGGGCAGGTGCCAGCGCGGCTCCGCTCGGGACCGACCGGGAGAGGGAGTTTGGGGAATGCCTCCCTCTCCTTCTGCTCTCCTCGCATCCATCCATCCCTCCTTCCATCCTTCCCTCCCTTTTTTCCGCTCCCTCCCTCCGGCAGGAAGGCAATTAAACAGCAAATCCACCCCCCTGCCGGAGTTGCACAATTTCCTCCGCTGCCAAACTCCCTGGGCGGCGGGGGCG
>VWZW01006876.1:301264-323416 GCA_013397115.1 Edolisoma coerulescens
CAGTGTCCCATGCCAGCAGCAGGACAATGTCCCATGCCAGCAGCAGGGCAATGTCCCATGCCAGCAGCAGGGCAGTGTCCCATGCCAGCAGCAGGACAGTGTCCCATGCCAGCAGCAGGGCCAGTTTGGGGCAGCAGCTCGGCCCCGCTCTGTGCTGTCCCCCAGCCCTATCCCCACTCCCTGGCTGCCCAGGCCCCGTGCTTTTTGCACTCTCTGCTTTCTGCCCCCTCTGCCCTGGGCAGTGCCAGCCCCTCCCCGAGCTCTGGGTGATCTCCAGGCTCTGGGCCCCTCTGGGAGCCAGCCCAGCTCCATCGATTGTTTAATTGCTGCCCGGCCCCGGTGCAGACCCCACTCAGATCCGTTCCCGTGCCTGGCCCCTCTCACTGCATTAGCACCAGACACTTCTCCCTCAGGCTCCTGCTGCAGCTCCTGGAGCGTTCCCCGGGGCAGGAGATGTGGGAAACCACAGCCTGGGCATTCACATCCAGACAGAAAGTCCCAACACCACCCCGGCTGTCACCAGGACGTGGCTCTGGTCCCAAATGACGCCCAGAAATTCAGGGTTTGGTACTCACTCTTTCCTTGCCACTGATTTCCAGCTGGATCTCCTTCTCCCTCAGCTTCTTCCACTGAGTGTAGTATTTGGTCAGGGGTGTCCCCTCCTCCTTCACCTGCTTCTCCCACTGCCCCTGGGATTTAAAAGGGCACAAATTTAAAGGAGCACAAATTTAAAGGGGCACAAATTTAAAGGGGCACAAATTTAAAGGTTTTCCAAGCATTTTTCCAATAAACACAGGGAGTCAAGGGCAGAAGGTGATGATCCTTTCCCAAACCCACATTTTCCCAGCTCCTGGGCAGAAACTGGCAGCCACTCTGAGGAAGGACTCAGTGAATTGAAGCAGCTGCTGAGTCAGGAGTGGTGGGACTGAGAACTCTCCTCAGGCCAAGCCAAGCCTGGGCACTGCAGGGAGAACGGAGCCAAAAGCTGAATTGCAAAGTTGGGAACTGCAATCCTGTGATGCCAAAGGCACCGAGGGACAGCACAAAGCCCCCACAAAGGAGCATCTCCGGGGGTTTATAGGATGCTCCAGCTTATGGCAGATCCCCGAATTATCTCAGCATGGTGGCCTGAAATGTGAGCTCCCAGATTCCAGTTTCTGCCTGCTGGAAGAGGTCTGAGTCTCAGAGCTGCTGGGAACCCACAAGAGGCTCTCCCAGAACAAGCTCAGTGCCCTCTGGGACCCACTGGTGCTCTCCTGGCCCTGAGCATTCCCTCCTGCTCCAGCTGCAGACCCTCCCCAGCCCCTCTGCCCCAGGGAGAGCCCGGGAGGTTGGGCTCCCTGCCTCTGCAGTGGGTGGGCGGTCACAGCAGCGCCCACAAAACCACAAACCAACAATTCCCCCCCAGAGTGCCTCACTGCAGACAGGCAGCAGCCACCCGAGCCAGGCTGGCACCCCCAGCGCCTGCTGAGCCCTGCCAAGGCGGTGCCAGCGCGCCCGGATCCCACAGCAGCTCGTCCCCTGCAGTCCCTGCCCCGGGCTCAGCTCGCTGCCAACGGGTGCAGCTGCCAGGGGTGCAGAAATCCAGGCTCTCCACCAGACCCTGTGGGCACAGAGGCTGCTCTGACCATCAGTCACCCTGCAGGCAGATTTGCAGCGGGCAGGGAAGCGCTGGATCCCTCTCAGAGAGGGCACACAGAGCTCTCCTGCTCCCAGCCCTGCAGAGGAGGCAGAATCCCCTAAATCACGGCAGGCACGAACCAGGAAAGGGATGATGGGAGCAACTCCCAGCAGAGGCAAGGCCCTGCCATGCAGGTGTGGGCATCACAAACAGCAGCAGGACACCCTTCAGGGGCTCTTGGCTGCAGAGCTCGGCTGTTCGGGAGCATCTGCCCCACCTCACACATCCCCTTTGCCATCAGCTCCCCCCCTCTCCCTGCCAGCCCAGCCCAGCCCCCAGAGGCTCCTGCGTGCCCAGGAGGCCGGAGGGGCAGCAGGCTCACCACGGCCTCGGTGCTGGCCACGCCGAAGGCCGCTCGCTGCCGCCGGCTGCAGATGTGGGCCGAGTTCTCCTGCACCTTCTCCAGCAGCTGCCGCATGGGCTTGCAGTAGTTGGCAACCTTGCACTCCTTCAGGAAGGATTTCAGCTGGGAGGAGGAAAAGGAGAGGGAGAATGAAGGCAATGAGATGGTTTCCATCAACATCCCATGGGTGAGAAAGCAACTCCCACCCTCAGAGACCCACAGCTGTCTGCTCCCTTCGACTCATCCCGAACTCCCAGGGGATTCAGCACCCAGATTCAGGCCTGGGGTCCTGATCCCCTGGGCTGGGAGGATGCAAAGAGCTGCACTTTGCTCCAAACCAGCTCTTTAACACTGCTTTGTTCTGGAAAAGATGGATCAGCAGAGGAAAAGCTCTGAGCTCCGGGGGCCTCAGCTGCCAGCACAGGCACAGCTGCCCTGGCTCCTGCTCAGCCAGAAAGGGCCTGCAGGGAGAGCAGGAACAACAGGGGTACGTGTGGATGCTCCATGGCCAGAACCACTGGGAAGCACTGGGATGAGGGAAGGTGTCTGTGGGGTCAGCCTGTGGAACCTCAGCTGATTCTGGGATGGGAGCACCCCATACAGGGGCTGTGGGTGGGAGTGATGGCTGGGACTGAAGGCAGGGGGTGAGAAGAGACTTCAGACTGGGGTGGAAGAGTCTGTGGACTGGGAATGAGGGGCTTTGGCTCAGTGGGAAAAGCTGGTGCTGCTCCAGGGTCGGGATGGAGCCAGCGGGGTGAGGTTTGCTCCAGGTCTGGCTGCACCAACCCAACTGCAGCTGGCACCCCTGACCCTTCCAGGGTTCAACCCCAACTCCAGCTGGCACCCCTGACCCTTCCAGGGCTCAAACCCAACTCCAGCTGGCACCCCCGACCCTTCCAGGGCTCAAACCCAACTCCAGCTGGCACCCCCGACCCTTCCACGGCTCAAACCCACACCATAAATGACAAAATGAAACTCTCCAGCACCACCACCCTGCTGTGACACCTCCAAACCAAGGACTGAGGCAGCAGAGGATGCTCTTGGTGACACAGAGAAGGATGGGGGTGTCCAGGCTGGTTCATGGCTTGAATCCCAGAGGGCTCCAGTGCCTGCTAAGAGCCCTCCCCAGCTCCAGGAGTGCTGTCTAAACCCTGCAGGCCGAGCTCTTTGCTGGAGCCACAAATAAATACACACACCCAAACACTGCCCAGACATTTGATTTAGAGAAAGAGGCCCAGTAAGGCAGGAGAGGATGGTTAACCACGATGGAATCCTCCCCTCAGCCAGGGCCTGGAGATGCTATCGGGAGGGAGATAAAGGATTTCAAGGCAGCAAATCCATTACTGCCTTCTCCACCCGTGGCTTCCGAGGTTCTGCCAGGGAAGAGGGAGCTGGGGGAAGGAAGGAGATGTTTCCCTCCTGTCAAGCCCCATCTGAAATGCCAGGTGGGGAGGTGTTGCTGTTCATCAGGAGGTGACAGTGCCAGGCAGCCCCTCCCTGCCAGGGCACTGCTCTCTCAGGGGTGTTGGCTGCAGGATCTCCCCACCCAGGAGCAGCAGGGGCTTCCCCTGTCCCCTTCCCTCCAGCACACCCCAGCTGCCACCACAGCACCCGCTCAGAAAAATGGGAATTCAGACACAGACCTTCCCTGCTTCCCCCAAAGCACAAAGACACCGTCAGCACGACTGCTCTGCTGCTGCTGGAGCCTGACCTACCCCCACCCCCCCTTCCTAAAATATTTATTTTTTATAGGTGCTGCATATTTATCTCCAGTGAGAGATGCATTTGTCATCCGATTTATCTCACTTGATCCCCCCAGCTGCAGCCCCAGATCCATCCCATCCGCTGCCACACACATTATCATTTTTCTTCCCTGGCAGAAGTGTCACCAGAAATCCTGCACAATCTCGGGCTCTGTCGGTGCAGTTTGGAGCTCTGTGTTCCCTCACACAGCCCCTGCTCCATTCCTGCTCCCCCTCCTCTCCCCCACCCCTGCAAACCCTCACAGTCCCACCTCTATCTGCCAGATATTAATGAAACCTAATGAGATCTCAGCCCTGTGTGGAGAGGCAGGGACACAACCAGGGAGGCAGAAGAAGATAAAGGACAGAGAGGGGGGGAAAAAAAATGGTCTGTGTGTGCCTTTTCCTACCCTGCCAAATGGAACAATCCCAACTCTGCAGAAGGAGAGCAACCAGAACCCCAATGTGTGTGTGGATGTGGCATGAAGCTCTCCCATCCCAGCCCTGTCATTACTGGAGTTGATTCTGTCCCACTGCCAGCCTGCAGCACCAAAGGTTTCTCCCAGCAGAGCCCACAGAGCAAAACCCCAGCTCCTCTTACTGGAAATGCTGCAGAGAACTGGAAATGACTGGAAGGGACTGGGCATGTGCTGCAGGGAACCCAAACCCTGCCCAGTCCCCCACCCACAGCGGGCAGAGGGGATTTCCCTGGGGCAGAGGGAGCAGCAGCAGGAGCGGTGCTGGCAGGGCAGGGCAGGGCAGGGCAGGACCTCACCTCCTGCCCTTCTGTCTCGCTGCCACCTCCTGCCTGCCCTGCCCAGTGCCAGCTTTTCCCCTCCAGCCTCCCACTCCTGCCCTGTGCTGCCTGCCAGGGGTCTGGAGGAGGCAAGGGGCTCTTCCCTCGCAGCCCCTGCTGCAGTGACCACCACGGGGTCAGCCCTGGGGCAGCAGCAGCAGCAGCAGCTTTGAAGTGCCTCCCGTCCCCACTGGCTCTCTCCTCTCCTTTCATCTGCCGGCTGCTTCCTGCCTTCCAGGCAGGGAGCTTGGGAAGCCGAGTCTGGAAAGCTCAGCCCAGAGCCGCTGACCAGAGCAGGAGGAGGAGGAGGAGGAGGAGGAGGGACACAGCCCCTGCCAGCTGGAACAGCCCCGCCACGGCGCTGGGAGAGGCGTGAGCTCACCAGGGAGGGAGGAACGGGACAGATGGATCTCTACAGTCAGCTGGAAGGGCTCCAGGAGAAAAGCCTCTCCCCACACGCCTTCCCGAAGGCTCGGGGATTTTGGGAAGGCAGCGCCAGCCCCCAGCCCAGCAGACGCCACGAGGCTGCGGGCAGCAGCAGCCAGGCAGGAATCCCAGAGCATCAATCCTCTGCAGAGCTCCAGGCTGCTCCCAGGCTGGGTTTGGAAGCCACGGGGCCGTCAGCCGCCCCTCGTTCCAGCCAAACATCGGCCCCGAGAGCTCCGCTGCTCCGACAGCTGCTGGCTGAGAGCACAGGGCCCCGTGCTGCCAGCAGGGGGGAGAGGGACGGGCACAGACACAGGGCTGTCGGCTCCCGTTAGCCAAGGCAGCCCCCGTGCCAGGCTGGGGGCACAGCCAAGAGCCTGTGCCTGGCAGCTGCCAGCCCCCGGCAGGGACACCGAGCTCTGCTTCCCAAACAGCCTGAGGGGCACAGCCAGTGCTCCCCCCGCAGCCAGAGGCTTCCCGAGGCGTGCAGGGGCTCGTGGCACACGCCAGGACAAGCAGAGGTTCGTGTCCCCACGGAGGATGTGGCAGCGGCCACTCCTGAGTTAAGCACGGAGGGCTGGGAATGAGGGAACACATTCCAGCACTGAGCAGAGCTGTCTGCAGCTGTCAGCAGTCTGCAGCTCCTCCTCAGGGGCAGCTTCCCCTGAGGGAAGGGCTGGGGCTGGGCCAGGAGGGGTATCAGGAAAGGTTCTTCCCCCAGAGGGTGCTGGGGCACTGGCCAGGCTCCCCAGGGAAGGGGAGGAGGGACGGACACAGGAACTGCACTTGGCTTGTGCAGGGACCTGGGGAGAAGGAGCCTGAGAAAGGAGGGGACACTGGGGAAGGGAGGATTGGGGAAGGGAGGACTGGGGAAGGGAGGACTGGGAGGGAAGATTGCCATCTTGTGGAGAGCACCTCAGGGAGGCTGAGGACAAGGTTCTGCTCTGAGCCCCCACAGCAACTGGGACAGCTCTGAATAGCCAAGAACTCACCTGAGTTCACCATCCCAACCCCAGAGCAGTTCTGCAGCCTCTGCTCCACTCTGGCTCCCAAGAGAGTGGCAAACCCCAGAGCCACTCTCTCCTGATCAGATGCCATGCCTCTGTTCCTGCCCAACAACTCCCCAAAACACAAATAAAAATTAAAATGAAGAAAAGGCAAATGGCTCTCCCCTCATTTTGAGGGCCACCCTGAGTTTAAATGACTTTATCACTGTGAGTTTAAATGACTTTATCCCGCTCTGTGCACGTCCATGGCACCACCAGAAGTGTCTGCCCCTCACCTGGATGACAGCGGGGAGAACCAGCTCTGGGAAGCCAATGCTGTGGGCTTGGCCATGGAGATACTCCAGCATCAGGTCATAGAGCTGGTCAATGAGTCCATCCTGAGCAGGAGAAACACAAATCAAGAGACTGGATACTACCCAAACCCTACAGATTTCCTACAGCAAGCAGCCCTATGGATTTCCCAGACTGGGAAAGGCGTCTCCAGCCTTTGGGGACAGGGACATTGTGCTCTGCTGGTCACAGGGAACCCAGGCACTGCTGGAGGCCGAGGTCCCACTTACTCTGAAAGCCTTTTCCTGCAGGTTGGCATTGGAGAGCTTCAGGATCACAGCGAAGTTGATGGGCTTGGAACTCATCCGTCCTGGCTTCTTGTTGAAATCCACTTGCTGGAAAACCTGCAAGAGAAAAAAATGGAGCGTAAAGGTGATCACAGCACAAAGCAATGACCAAAGGACGCAGCTGAGAGCATGCAGAGGTGGCAGAGCCAAGAAGATAATCCAGAAACCCCAATTCCTGATCACAGCTTTCCTAAAAATCCCAGCCAGGGACAGGGAGGGAGCAAACACCAACCACACCTGAAGCTGTAGAGACCTGGGTGTGAAAGGTGCTGAGGTGTGAAGAGGAAACCAACCCAAGCATGAGAAACTGAGGTTTGTTCCTCAGCCCCACCCGTCTCGTGGTCAGAGGTTGTACCTCAAAGCTGGAGTGGGTTTTGGAGCCGTCCCTGAAGGTGAGAAGGTTTCCAAAGCAAGACTAAATGATGCTCACGCCACATTCACTGCTGTCGCTGAAATAACTGTCCCAGGGAGACCCTCAAACCACTGGATATGAGGCAGATCCCCAGAGATCCCCACCACAGGATCCCACGGGGCAATCAAGGGAGGCTTCAACAGCAGTAGGAGCTTATTTAAACAAAAAAAAAAAGCTACCAATTGGTGACATTTGCACATCTGATACACCCACAGAGGGCTGAGGAGCACCTCCTGCCCACCCACACTCTGGAGCACCTCGAGAGCAGCCCCAGCTCCTCTCTCCCTGTGCCCAAACGCTCTGAAATTGCCCTCCTGAGCAGGAAATCATTTCTCTTCCCTCCGTGCAGCAGCAGCAGCAGCAGCACATCCATCACAGGCCCCCAGCAAGGTGGGGCTGCTGCAGGAGGGGGAGGCTGCTCAGGTCACAGCCGTGCCCCCAGGCCACAGGAGCACGGAGGCTGCTATTGATTCCTGACATTTTATTTGCCAATCCAGGTTATTTGGAACGGAGGGACGAGCGCGGGGGGCTCGTGCAAACAAAGAGCCCTTGCCTGGGGAATCGATGCCGCAAACCTCGTTATGCACAGTTATTTCTTTGGCCCAAACAGAGCTATTGATCCCCCAGGTCAGACGTCGGGGCTCCCTGGGATCCTCCCACGCCGCCAGGCAGGCAGGGAGGCACAGCCAGAGGCTCTGGAAGTGGCCCAGGAGGTGGCAGGGAGCTGGGCAGGGCCTTTGGGGAGGGCAGGAAGCGTGGTTCCCATCCAGGGGCTGACAGCCAGGCCCAGGGATGGCCAGACTGATGTCCAGGAATCCTGGGACACAGCGGGGAGGGGATGATGAGGGACCAGAGGGCCACAGGAGGCCAGGAGCCAAGAGTGTGGCTGAAGGGATGACCACGGGCAGACAGAGGGAAGGACGGGCAGCACAGGCAGGAAGGAGAGGGATTTGGGCACTGCCGAGCTCCCAAATTCCACGTGGGGAGCGGGAAGGGAGCTGGGGTGCAGAGCAAAGCAGCTCTGTGCCACGGCACTCCCGCTGCACCACCCCGTCCGTGCCCCCTTCTCCTGCTCTGGGAAAAGCCCCTGGCAGCTGCTCTGATGCCCAGCTGGCAGTGCCCACCCAGCAGGGCCAGGCTCCCCCCCTCACTGAGGGCAGGCCTGAGGAAATCTCATCCAGCTGCTCCAACAAAGGCCAACTTCACTGCCGAGGTCAGCCGAGCTGCCCAACTCCTGCAGGAGCTGGGGCTGGAAGGGACCCCTGCAGGTCACCCCCAACAGCTCCCCCAGCCCTGCCCACTCAAAGATTCTGAGTTTCTCTGGGGTCAGACCCTCCGTTACCCATCCAGGCAGCCTGTTCCAGCCTCCCCACTGCAAATCGTTGGGAAATTTCTTGGATTTTTTGTTTCTGTTGCAGGGTGGGAACACCTGAGGGTGATGAGGGGGCAGGGGGGGAACAATTGAGGAAAATCAGGGGGCAGGGTGTGAACAATTGAGGGAGATCAGGGGCAGAGTGGCAACACCTGGCTGGGGCCAGACACTCGGATTAGGGACAAGGTGCCAGGGCCAGAATGCAAACAGGGCTCTGAGTTTTCTCTTACAGCACTAAAAAGCAAAAAGAATCCTCCCCCCCCAGCACCACGACCCCACAGGGGAGATGCCTCCGTCCCAAAATCTGGCTGGCAGGATTTCAAACATGCAGCAGCAAGAGGAAGGAAGCAGGGGAATGGCAAAGCCACCCAGGCCAAGGGAGCAGGAGGTTTATAAACATCCCACAGGCTGAGGATGTGGTTTGCAAGGGACCTTTACAGCAACCCCAAACCACAGCAGCCTTTGCTTCAGCAGAACTCGATTAGGAGGGAGCCTGGCCGAGTCAGGCACTTCCACAGCAGTGTGTGTCCCTCCTCCTCGTGCCAAGCCCAATTCCTCACTGATATCTTCCTAAATATTCTTTTTTAATTCTTGAAGGGTTTTTTTTCCTTCCATTTCCCACTGTCTGCAGTCAGGACCAACTCTGCCTTCACCGAGAGATGACCACGTCAGCAGGATCCAGTTTGGGGAATTCCTGCAACAGGCTGAGGCTCTGAATTCCCTCTGGCAACCCCTTTGTCTTCTCCAGCTGCACCAGTCCAACCCCCTGGGGCTGCATCTCTGCACCCAGCTGGTGTCGGGCACAGCTCACAGCCAATAAAAGCTGAATCCTCATTTTCTCACCGAGGCTGGTGCTGTTTGCCAGGGATTTTTGGGAGTGGGAAACCTCCTGGTGGTGGAGTGAGGGTGTTTAGCAGGGGGAAGGTGGCAGCAGGGACTGACCAACCTCGAGGATGAAGGGCAGCACGGGGATGAAGGTGCTGGTGCTCTCGGCCAGCAGGGTGAGGGCACGGACGCAGTGCATGCGCAGGGGGTAGAACCGAGTGGTTGGCACCAGCCTGGGCAGGAAAAACAAATAAAAATAAATGATATTAGGCCAGGTTTGTACAGGAACTGCACCTGCAGCCTTCAGGGACACAGGAGAGCATTTCCTACTCTGCTGAAGAAATCTGCACAGCAACCTGGGCTGCTGAAGCCACCCCACAGCTGGAAATAGAATTCCCACGTTAAATCCGTAACACCGACACACAAATTCCTCCTGCCACAGCCCAGCTCTGCTGGGAGAAAGGGCTCCAGAGCTGAGGTTTGTCACTGATGCCAACTCAGGCTGGGACTGAGCTGGATCAGCTCCCCCAGGAGCAGAGGATGGAGAGCAACCCCTAAAACCCCCCCCAGACCTCATTTCTGTCCCACTCTCAAGTCCCTCACTCCACGACCTGTACCTGAAGTCATGGAAGCCTCCAGCATTAAAAATTTTATGTTTTTAAACCACAGCTCACAGATGACAGACCCAAGCTGATAAATGAACCCCTCCCTCCCCCAAGGGCTTGCTGAGCAATCCAGGAGAGCCCACAAAATAAAAATGTTTGACCAGGCACCATAAATCAGCTGCATCCCCCCTCCAAATAGTGAAATAATTATCACTGGATCCATCACAGAAATAAATCTACTTTGCACCCCTGCCCTGGCACCTCTGGAGATGACGAAAGCCATTCTCAGGAATTAATTGATCGAGGAATAAAGCTGTTGAGTGTATGGATTTACTGTAAACCACGGCCACACCACAGCCTGCCCCACGCCCCTGGATGCACTGGGAATGCCAAACACAGCTGGGACCAGCTCTGCCGAGGGAGGTCCCACTGCCCAGGCCCTCCAAAGGGACTCCTTTCACCTCAGAGCAGAGTCCCCAGTGCCCTTCCATCACTTGGGATGGCTCCTGTCCTTTTCCAGCCTGTGGGGTTGGGAGCAGCCCCAAGGCTTGGTTGGACTTGGTACAGCTCCTTCTGTCGCAGCCCTGGTGACCAGCGAGGACACAGAAAGCTCCTCTCAGCATCAGCCTCTGCTCCAGGCCACCAAAATCCCTGCTCAGGGACACCCAGGCTGCCCCTGCCTTCCTCCCTGCACGTGCTGAGAGGCTGGAACGCCACAGGCACCAAAAATCCTCATTTAAGCCCAGACCAGGGAGCAGCTTCACTGTCAGAGCTCAGACTGGGAGCGGGGCAGAAATCCCAGCAGGAGAGGCCTGGGAAAGTTTATGGGGAAAAGGGATACCAGAGCAGGAGCTTCTGCTGCTAAAAACATCCATCAGCAGGAACTCGGGGAGGGTGCAGCAGGTCTCAGGGACACAGGGACACGTGGGCAGCGTCCTTGTGCTGGAGCCAGGCGCCACCTCCCGGCACGGGGGGCAGCAGGGAACGGGCTCTGCTCCCACCCATCCCTCGGGATAAATCCCACAGCACACCGGGAGCAGGGCAAGGAAGGGGCTGCAGAGCTCACAGTGTCCTGTCCCACGCAGCCACAGCATCCCCACATCTGCCAGCCTGCCTCCTTGACATCCCAGACACCGGCCTGGCTCGGGAAGGAATCCAGGTGGGATCTGTCTCTGTTTTCCCAACCCTGGAACCAACAGAATCCTGGAATGGTTTGGGGTTGGAAGGGACTTAAAGCTCACCCTGTCATGGGCAGGGACACCTTCCACTGTCCCAGGGTGCTCCCAGCCCCATCCAACCTGGCCTTGGACACTTCTAGGGATGGGGCAGCTTCTCTGGGAAATGCATTCCAAGGCCTCCCCACCCTCAGG
The DNA here is from genome assembly GCA_013397115.1 of Edolisoma coerulescens. Taxonomy (NCBI): domain Eukaryota; kingdom Metazoa; phylum Chordata; class Aves; order Passeriformes; family Campephagidae; genus Edolisoma; species Edolisoma coerulescens. Next base: position 312,461 of record VWZW01006876.1, read on the forward strand.
AGGAGGAATCTTTTCCTGATGTCTCATCTGAACCCACCCTCTTTCAGTCTGAAGCCATTCCCCCTCATCCTGTCACTCCATCCCTTGGAAATCCTCTCTCCCCATCTTTCTTGTAGCTCCTTCAGGTCCTGGAAGGCCACAATGAGGTCACCCCAAACCCATCTGTGGGGTTCCCAAACCTCCAAAGCCTCAGCAGGCAGCAACTGCAGCTCATGCCAAGCTGCTAAAAACCTGCTGAGACTCACCCCAAGCTGCTAAAAACCTGCTGAGAGTCACCCCATTCCCCTCTCCTTGGCCCCAGGTCCCTGATTTATCTGCCCGAACAGGTAGGAAGCTGCCTGCATCCATCCCCAGGCCGGCTGAAGCTCCCCAGGAGCACGGGGGGATGGGAGGAGGGATGTTTGCATCCTCTTATCTGATCGTTTAAATCTGCTTATCTCCATCACCACTGGGGAGTTTCTGCAGACCGGGTTTGTTTTAAAGCTGAGAATCTGGTTAACAGAGCTAACAGGATTTGGGAGATCACCAGAGATCCCCAAATTCCCTCAATGCTCGTTACCAACAGCCCCCTCAGAGCACAAACACCTCATCCACGTGAACTGAGGGAAGGAGGGAATTCCTGGCAGACACCCCGAAAATAACAACTGTGTCCCACTTCCTCAAATCCCAACAAACAGGCACCAAAAATGCAGCTTCTAAATGTATTTACAGAGCTGGAGAGGAGGATTTTCTGAAGCAAGGCAGATCGTTGTCCTTGCAGTCACAAGGATAATCTGCTCAGGTTATTCAGATTGGGACTTTTCTTACACAAAGAGGAAAGAATAACCCACACCACAGCTTTGTCACCACCCAAACAGGTGCTCACACACGTCTTGGGCTGGAAAACTTCAATTAAAAGCAGCTTTTGAGACCATTCAGGGTTAAATCCAAATCACAGAGCAGTAAAATAACCTCGTAAAGAGAAGTAGAGCAAAAAGAATTAAGAATCCTACTCACTTGATACAGCCAATAATGACCTGTGTCAAGGGGTAGATCAGGGGCTGCATGACCTCACTGGGGTGGATGGTGCTGAGGACCCGACACCAGAAGTACAGGCAGTGGATGTACTGCCAGTTATAGACTGACTGGAAGTTCTCCTGCAGGAAAAGGGGAGAAAAAAATAAAGGTGGAAACTTGAGAATGTGGCATTTGAGAGGTGCTCACTCTGCCTCCTCTCCAGGCTCACTTTATCCAGGAGGAACAGCAGTGCTGGAGCTGCCATTGAAGTTCAGTGGGTACCAGTCAGTGCCTGAAGGAAAAAAAAAAGGGAATAAAACCAGCCTGGTGTTGCTGCAGTGTGGCTGCTTTGGGAAGGACGAGCTCCCAGGCTCACACAGACACTGGGATGTGGCCAAGCACAGGAAATCACTGATCACTGGCAGAGCAAGGAGCAGGTGATCAGCCCGGCACTTTTGGGAAAGACACCACCCAGCACAGCCTCATTTTTGTAACGGCAGGGTGAGAGTGACAGGCAGCAGGGCAGAGAGCAAACCTGCAGCTCTGGGCTTGCTGGTTACCAGCAAAACCACTGCACCAGCAGGGACACAGGGACAGCAGGGACAGGGACTCCAGCCTGGCTCAGCAGCATGGCCAAGAGTGGCCCAAGGCTTGCACCAGGCCCGGATTGTTTCCAAGACTTCCAAGCAGCAGCTCTTAGTGCCAGATTAAAGAAAAGCCCAGCTAGAGCAGGAGTCCCTGAAGGAAACCCTTCCCAAGAAGTTCTGTAGCTCTGCAGGTATCCCCTCAAACCACAGGAGTCAGCACTCACAGGGTGCCTCAGCCCCTACTTGTGGCTTTTTCCAGAGTTTCAAGGCCCAGCTCATCTCTCCTGCATGGAAAAACAGGATGCACAAGTCCTGAGACAGGGACAGAATCCTTTAATTGCAGCCACTGGGCCAAACCTTGCAGCAGGGACTTAAGCCAAGCCACAGCTGGACACGGCCGAGCTCTGCCAGCTCTCCCCAGGTCACTGAGATGCACCAAAAAGCTTTTCTCAGCTTCTCCTGCACAGAGCAGACGAGCAATCTGCTCTGGTAATCACCTCCCACCACCATCCATCGCTCCATTTAAACAGGCTTAGTGCCTGTGTTTGGGCATTCTGGTGGTGCTGTTCCCATGTGAAGTTCCACAGCCCTCCCCAGCTGTGAAATCAAGTGGATTTGCTCCTTGTCTGGGCCACAACTGAGGGTGTAAGGAGCCAGTGCAATCCAATTAGGGGATCTGCGGCCCAGACTTCATTTATCTCTGCTTATTTATCCCCATGTCTGCCCAGCCAGGAGATTTAGCTGGGCACCAATCCTGCCCTGTTTGGGGGCAGCTGAACAATTAATCTGTGGGGTCTGTTTTGCTAAACAGGGCTAAATCCAGGATTAGCAATCTGACTGAGATTTCCCAGGTCAGACTGGAGGTGGCTGAAACCAGGGCTGCTCCCCAAAGGTCTGAGCTGCTTTAAGTTAAGTCCTTTAAACAGCACGGGCTTTGCTGGGGAGATGCAGCACCCCAGGGTGGCTCCTAAGCTGCTTCACCCTCAGGTTCTGTAACAGAGGCTGCAAAGAGCAGCCTCAGAGTGGAAAAGGGTGCCCAAAATGGAAAGTGCACCACAAACTCTTGCAGGTGGGGCAAAGAAAAGCAACTCCCATGCTGCAGGAGGGTTTGGGTTCAAAGGGATCATCCACGGGCAGGGACACCTTTCACCCTCCCAGGCTGCTCAGAGCTCCATCCAATCTGGCCTTGGACACTTCCAGGGATGGGGCATTTCTCTGGGAAATCCATTCCAAGGCCTCCCCACCCTCACAGAAGGAAGAATTCCTTCCCAATATCCAACTCAAACCTCCTTTCTGTCAGTGTGAATCCATTCCCCCTCACCCTGCCACTCCAAGCCCTTGGAAATAGCTGGGCAGAGACTTTCTCACAGCCTCCTTTCAGGTCCTGGGAGGCCACAATTAGGCCACCCCAAAGCTTCAATTTTCTCTCCTTCCTGGCTGAAATTTCAGCACAGCCAACTCCCAGGTGCTCCCTGGAGCCCCAGCAATGGGTCAGACACCACCAGAGCCTGAAGGGGTGACTGCAACTCCTCCTCTCCACACATCTCCCCCTAGGAGGGGGATAAAAACCCCTTCCCCACCTGGGCCAGGTCCCCACCTTCTTCCTGAGGGTCATGGCGCTGCGCAGGTGGATGGCCAGCTGGCGGATGTAGATAAAGGAGTGCTGATAAGAGGTGTGCGTGTCCAGGGCGAACATCTCGGTCAGCGTGCGCTGCATGAAGCTGATCATGGGCAGCACGTTGGGAGAGGTGAACCTGGAGTTCTTCACAAAGGCAATGTACATTTGCTGCGAGGGGAAGAGGACAAGAAACCATCACGTAAAAATCAAATAAAACCGTTCTTGGACAACTCTGCCCCTCCCAGGTGTCTCCAAAGCAGGGCTGAAGCGTTGCTTTTGTCACACAAGGGAATAACCCTGCCTGCTCCTTCTCTAGGGGGACAGGAGTGTGATCAGCTTGGAGATGTGCCCAGCACTGCTTCAGCAAGAGGGCAACGCTGCAGGAGGGTCTGAGCCACACGTGGGGATGGCTGGGCTCAGCTCTCCTGCTCAGGTGCCACTGTGACAGGAAAATACACTTGGGAGCTCAGCTGGAAGGTCAGAGCAGCTCAGGAGTGTCAGCACTCAGGAATCTGGGAGTGAATATTCATCGAGCACCAGAGACCTCCCCTGCTCAGTCTCTGTGCCCCCAGCAGGAAGGGCAGCAGTGGGAAGCAGGAATCACCCTGACCCGACAGAATTCCTGCCCTGTTTGGTTTTCTGGAGGCTGCTAGCATCACCTCCAGCACCTGCTCCCTCTGCAGCTGAAGGCTTTGAGGTATTTGCACAGAAACGAGGAAGGAAAGGTGCAGATGACAGCGAGAGCCATGCTCACCTTGAGCAGGGGGCTGAGGTAAACCTCCTTCTTGTGGCGACAGATCTTGTTGAGCACCAGGAAGGCCAGGACACGGACTGTCTCCTCCCCCGTGCTCCACAGAGTGATGGTTTGCTGGGATAAAGCAGGAACAGACAGGTGAGTGAGGGGACAAAGAGCTCCTTGCTGGCCACAGACAGGCCCGGACCTCCCCCCTTCCCAGCAAACAGGCAGGCAGGTGACACAGAGGTGACACAGAGGTGACAGAACGTGCTGTCACAGAGTCAGTCACTGCTGTCCTCACACTCTCCCTGGGACACCACACGACAGGCAGGGCTGATGTTTCCATGAGCAATAAAAGAACCTGTCCAAAACCAGCGCCCCTAAAACACACACCACTTTTATTTGTGTGCCTGGACACTCACCTGAACTCTCCTGAGCGACTCCATCGCCCCACGTTCACCTGGCCCTGCCAGGAAGCACCTGGTGCTCCCAAACCCAGTCTCCTCTCCTGCAGTAAGGGACTGCACAGCACAGAGAGGGTTCACTGCAGGGCTGGAAGAGCCCTCTCAGCACCCCCTGCAGCAGCAGCAGCCCTCCAGCTCCTCCACCCTCAGCCGTGAGGGGTGCCAGCCTCCCAGCACTCCATGCCATGAATCACCCCCACCATCCAAGGCTTCCCTGCCTCCTCCCAGAGCTGCCTGGCAGTTCCCATTCAGATGCCACCCTGCTGCCCTCTGTGTCTCCTCCACGCCTCCTGTGTTGCTGTTGTTGCTCAGCAGTTGTGACTGAGCTGCCACAGAAATATTCCACCCCCAGCTCCCCGCGTGGAGAGGCAGCACAGACATTCCCAGGGCCTGGCAGCAATCCCTCCATCTGGGAGGAGGAAGCAGCTTCCCCAAACACCTCCCTGCCACTTCCCTGGGGAGCAGCAGCAACAAACGGAGCCACCCCACCCCCTCACCTCAGCCTGGCATCACTCCGTGGCACCTGCAGAGGGGCAGGAAACCTCTCCAGGAGCAAAGGCAAAGCAAGGGAACACTACTGAGGACTGGACTGCCAGGGGATCCAGCCCAAACACCACAAAAGGCTCAGCTGAAGGGAGGAAAAAGCACCTCAGATCCATCCCAGCACGTTCCCTTACCTTGAGGAGGGCCCGGCACTGCTTGGGGAAGGACAGGTAATATGGAATGATGGCATTCACGTGCTGCAGCACTGCTGCACCCACTGAGGCCTCTGTCAGGCACGACAGCAGCTGTGGAGAGAACAAACCAACCCCAGTCAGCAGGCAGGGCTCCTCAGCTCTGCCCTTCCCAGCTCCCAAACAGCGCCGTGCCAGGAAGGAGCTCCAACAACCCCCAAGAGCTGGGTCAGGGGAGGAGCAGACACAGGGCAGGGCAAAGAGCTGCCCTGCAGGTCCCTCATCCTGAGGATGGGAGCTCAGGCTGCTGCACCCGCAGGGCTAAGGGCCCCTGAGCCACGTGGCCCCTCCACACCCTCCCTTTATCTGCAGCATGGGACACCTGACAGGGGACAGGACACCAAAGTGTCACCTCACTGCAAATGGCCAAATCCACCCTCAGCCTGCACCAGGAAACATCACCTGGGCGAGCTGCTGGCACACTGGATCCCTCCAGCATTTCTGAGTGGGAAGCTGGAATGCTCTGGGTACCAGAGGTTAACTCTGCCTCCAGGAAAGGCTCGGACACAACGTGAACCAGGATCTCTGTGCCTGCAGCTTGTCCAGCTCAGTGCCCTGCAGCCAAACCCCGTTTCCAGCGTGCAGAGGAGGTGAGCTCCAGGTGAGGCTCTGCCTGGTGCAGCCCCAGCTGCTGGAAGCAGCACAGGCATTTTATCCACACTCAATTTCCCTCCTCACCCTGCAAAGGTTCTGGACCCAGCAGACTTTGCCAAGTCCCTCTCACACCAAAAGGAAAAGATTTTGTTCAGAAAAGCCACTGTGGTGAAGCACTGAGAGCTCTGAGGAGTCAGCCCAGGAGCAGGGATTGCTCCCAGGGACTGCATTCCCAGCTCTTCCTTGTCTGCAATCCTCTGCTGCTGGAGAGAGGCACCACAGCTCGAGGGGAAAAAAAAAAAAACCTCTCCTGATCAAATTGCTCTTTCTGCTAAGTCATGGTGCCAGCTCCCAGCTGAGGGACAGCAGTACTTGGGTTGTCTCTCCTGGTATCACTTCCCTCAGCTGCTGAAAAATTAATATTTCAGTGTAGGTTTGGTTTAATATTCTAATTTGGGCATGCACAATGAAGCAATCTCAAAAAAAAAATTAAGCGGGGGCAGAAGTTTCCTTCAGAAATAATCCACAAATTGTCTCTGGAACACCAGAAATTCTGGATTATCACAGTCAGAGATGCCACACGTGAGGTTACCAACACAACATCTCAGAATTTACCTCAAGTGGAGAGATCACAGCACCAAGAAATGAATTAATGATGCAGAATGCAGGAGCACAGGCTGCAAACCACTTTAAAAGCCCATTAAATATTAATCTGCCAGACAAATTAAACCAGAGAGAGCTGCCAGAATGTTAATTCAGGCCTTCTTTACTGCCTTACCTATTCTGACCCAAGCATCCTCTGAACCTCCAAACTGTTAATTAGCCCAAACACTTCCAAAACAAGACAGGGAAACGATGAACACAAATCTCAGAGGGGCAAACCCCACCTGCCTCACTCCAAAATACCCCAACTAGCCCAGCAAGGCACAGACTGAGCCCACAAACAGAAAATGATGATATTTCTTACTTGGATGGTACAGCCAAGATAAACTTTGATGTCCAGTCGCAGCTTTCCCCAGAGGGGGCTGGTGGAAGGGAGAACCATTCTGGAAAGGAGCAAGAGTTGGGTTTAGCTTTGAAAAAAAAAAAACCAAACCCAAATAAATCACATTTCAGTAGCAAAATGAGCAGTGAGATCAATCCTTGCACCAACAACTGCCTGCAGAGCACGAGCTGCTGGATGATCCGGGGTCACACACTGCTGCCACTGCAGGGACACAGCAGGAAGGTCGGTCCCTTCCTCTGAAAACCAATTTCCAGTGCCTGAACTGTGCCCTGAGTGCAAGCCCAGGCAATTCCAGACCTTCCTGAGGCCACACATCCTCTGCAAACGCCTGGGGTTGGGTATCACACAGGACACGATTTGGGGGAAGGAAAGAAGAACCCCTGCGAGCATCAGTGAGCCCCCGGTGTTTGGGAGGAGCTGGCACCTCTTGCCCAGGTTCGAAGGCAGCTCTGAAAATCCCCCCCAGGAAATTCCCTGCAGGTCTCAGAGCCCCCCACACTTACTTGAGTTTGTTCTTGGGGGCTTTGGGGAGCAGCAGCTTGTGCAGGTGGTGGAAGAGGTCCCGGATACAGAAGGACACCAGGGCATTGAACACTGGGTAAAACAAGCCAGGAAAGCTTTTGTGAGTGGTTTCCCATGTATTCCTGGTTTTCCTGATGTGAAAAGAGGTCCCTGAGGAACTGAAGCCAGTAATTTCCAGGGCAGAACTCCTGCATTTCCTGCTAGAAACCCCAGTTTGCCTTATATTGGAATGTTTTATACAAGATTAGAAGGCACAGGGGCCACCTCCAGGCAAAGGGCACCACGAATCCTCAAAAGAAAAGATCCCAGTGCACAGAGCAGCACAGCAAGATAAGCTTCTCAATCAAGTGAAAGGTAAATTAACTCCTCCCAGTGCTCACCTCCCCCACCAAACGATTTCCCTTCCCTCACCTGCTGTGTCAGACACCTGGAACTTGCTGGGGTCACCACCACTGTCCCCTTTGGTGGTGGCCACTGCTGCCTTGTAGGCTTGGGTGATTTCATGGAAGAGTTTTGGGCTGAGATTCCTCTGGGGAAAGAAGAAAAGGGGTTGCTGAGGAGAAGCAGCACAGGATCTTCAGGAGCTCTGAGGCTCCTGACTGGGACAGGAGCACTGGAATTCCCTGGAAGTTCGATGGCAAGAGCAGCTCCATCCTCTAACGTGGAGGGAAAGCACCAGGACAGGGTGAACAAACCCAGTGGCCTTCACCTGCTCTAAAATTGGCTTTTAATTGCTGAGGCTTGAGAAGGAATAAATCAGCTGCAAGCAGCTTCCAACTGGAGCCTCATTCCCCTCAGCTCTTCCAGCACTGCTTGAAATGTGACTCAGAAAGCTCCTGGAGCTGCCAGGGCTCAGCAAGAGGATGAAAAATCCAAATTTGATCATTCTGGCCTCTTCTGAGCCACGTTTCTCCAGCTTCCCCCTCCCAGGGAAGGGAAGTGCTTGAATCTTGCAGCCCGAGAGGAATGACCGAGTCACGCTGAAGGCAGGGGAGCTCTGGGGGCAAGGGACACAAAAAATCCCAAACTGGCCTTTTACAGGCACTGAGGAGAACTCCCCAGTGCTTTGTGCCCCAGCTCCCTGCTCACCTGGGCAGCTTTCTTCCATTCCTCCACCATCTTCAAGCTCACGTGGATGAAGGAAACTTTCTTCCTTTTGACTTTTTCTTGTTCTTCGTCTTCGTCACCTTCATCTTCATCACTGGCTTCCTAGAGAAAGCAGCAGGAGGACTGAGGAAAGGTTTCTGCAAGTCCTTCCTGGCCCCAGCTCTCTTGCTGAGCAGCTGGTGAGGAGGGAGGCAGGCAGGGCTGGCTTTATTACTGCTGCTCCCAGCACTCTGCGGAAAGCAGGAACGGTTCAGATGGGATATGGGGAAGGAATTCCTCCCTGGGAGGGTGGGCAGGCCCTGGCACAGGGTGCCCAGAGCAGCTGTGGCTGCCCCTGGATCCCTGGAAGCGTCCAAGGCCAGGCTGGACGGGGCTTGGAGCAACCTGGGAGGGTGGAAGATGTTGGAGTTGGAACTGGATGAGTTTTAAAGCCCCTTCCAACCCAAACCATTCCATGATCCAGGGCTGGAACACAAAGACTCCACGTGGAATGAACTGATGCCAGCACTCCCCAGCAGGGCCTGGTACCTCGAGTGTATCAGGGGGTCTGTGCAGGGCCTCCTCCTCCTCAGAGCTGTCAGAGGCATCAAAATCCAGCAGCTTGCGGTCGTTCTCCTCCAAGAACCTGTAAAACTCGGGATCTCTGTCCTTCAGCCTGGAGAGCTGGTCTTTGTGCTCAGACGCCTTTCCCTTCTTCCTGCTGGGGGAGAATGAAGTGTTCATTCACTGCTCAAACTCCTGCTGAGGCTGGGAGGAAAACTTCTCATCAAGGACTGAGAAATCTTGACAGCAGGATAGCAGGCTGTACTGGGACGGATGGAAACGTCTGGGAAAACCGTCACAAATTTGTTTCTCAGCTCCTCAGAATTGCTGCAGGGATGGGCACTGCACCATCTCCCCGGGCAGCCCCTTCCAATGCCCGACCACCCTTTCCATGGAGAAATTCCTTTTGATGACCAACCTGGACATCCCCTGGCGCAACTGAGGCCGCTCCCTCTCCTCCTGTCCCCGTTCCCTGTCCCAGAGCCCCACCTGGGGCTGTCCCCTCCTGTCAGGGACTTGTGCAGAGCCACAAGTTCCCCCCTGAGCCTCTTTTCCTCCCAGGCCGTGCCCAGCCCTCACCTGCCCGCCCGTGCCTGCAGCCCCTGGGCCGCCTTCCCGCTCGGCCGCCGCCGCCTCGCAGCGCCGCTGAGGGCCCCGCCGCCCTCCTCCTCCTCCCAGCCGCCGTCATGCTCCGAGTCCGAGCCGGCAGCGAGGAACTCGTCCAGGCTCAGCTCCGCCAGTTTCCTGCGGGGGAAGAGAGGAGCGTGTGAGGGGGAAAGCAGCGTGTGAGGGGAAGGCCGATCCCCGCGTCCCGGCCGTGCCCCCGGCGCAGCGCTCACCTCCTACCGGGGGCCGCCATGTTGCCTCCGCCACGCGGCCGCCGCTTCCGCTCCCGGCGTGCAGCGCTGCTGGGTAAGCCACGCCCACATTTATGCAAATAGATCATTTCCATGCTAAGCCACGCCCCACAGCGCATCTGGCCCCGCCCTCTCCGCATTGGCCCCGCCCCTCCGGCCGATCCCTCCGGCCTGGGCATTCCTGGACATTCCTGGACATTCCTGGCCAGAATCAGGAGCAGGGCGGCCAGCGGGATCAGGGGAGGGATTATCCCCCTGGTCTCGCACTGCTGAGGCCGCGCCTCGAGTGCTGTGTCCGGTTCTGGGCCACTCAGTTCGGGAAGGACATTGGGGGGCTGCAGTGTGGCCACTGGCAGGACATTGAGGGTTGCATTGTGTCCACTAGAAGGACATTGAGGGCTGCAGTGTGTCCACTAGAAGGACATTGGGGGCTGCAGTGTGTCCACTGGCAGGACATTGGGGGGCTGCGGCGTGTCCGGAGAAGGGGAATGGAGCTGGACAAGGGGCTGGAGCACACGTCCTGTGAGCAGCGGCTCAGGGGGCTGAGCCTGGAGAAAAGGAGGCTCAGGGGGGAACTTCTCGCTCCCCACAACCTCCCGACAGGAGGCTGTCACAAGGTAGTGGTCAGTTTCCTCTCCCACATAACAAACGACATGACCAGAGGACGGAGTTTTAAGCTGTGCCTGGTCTGGTTTGAGGCTGGACATCAGCAGGAATTCCTCCATGGAAAATTGGTCAGGCCTTGGAGGGCGTCCCCATCCCTGGAGGTGCCCAAGGAACGCCTGGACGTGGCGCTCGGTGCTCTGAGCTGGTGACAAGCTGGGGATCGGTCCCAGCTTGGACTCGATGACCCCAAAGGTCTTTTCCAACCTCAACGATTTTGGGACACCCCGCTCGGGCCACGCCCACCCCCACTGGCCACGCCCCTCCACCATTAGCCCCGCCCCGCTCACCCTTTGTGCGGCGGCGGCACCGGGGGCGGGCCCGGCGCTCATCGCCCCGCCCCTTTGTCCGCTTGGCCCCGCCCCCNGGTGCGGGTGTAGCGGCCGCCCGCAGCATCCCCCGGCTTGGGCCGTGGCCGCCCCGGAGCCGTGAGTACCGCCGGGGCACGGCCCTGCCGCCCGCACCTCCTCTCCCTCTTCTTCCTCTCCCTCTCCTTCCTCCTCTCTCTTCCCCCTGTCCCTCTTCCCGC